>JAJIBD010000230.1:0-40950 GCA_021461705.1 Cryptotis parvus
CAGGAAGAAATTACACTACTAAACATATATGCACCCAATGAGGGGTCAGCAAAATACATAAAACAACTGCTAAGAGACCTCAAAGAAGACATTGACAGTAGCACAATAATAGTTGGAGACTTCAACACTGCTCTATCAACGATGGATAGATCAACAAGACTGAAACTCACCAAGGAAATATTGGACCTGAAGGAAGAAATGGAAGAAAGAGAGCTAGTGGATATATACAGGGCTTTTCATGCCAAAAAAAGCTGAATACACATTTTTCTCTAGTGCACATGGAACATTCTCCAAGATAGACCACATGCTGAGCCACAAAGCATACCTCAATAAAATTAAAAAGATAGAAATTGTGTCAACTATCTTTTCAGACCATGATGCACTGAAAATGGAAGTTAACCGACACAGAAACAGGGAGTCAAACCAAACACCTGGAAACTGAACAGCCTCACTGCTGAACAACAAATGGGTCATAGAAGAAATCAAACAGGAAATCCAAAGATTTCTGGAAACAAATGAAAATGAAGATACCAACTATAAGAACTTTGGGACACAGCAAAAAGCCGTGTTAAGAGGGAAGTTTATAGCTCTGCAAGCATTCATCAGGAAACAAGAAAGGGCCCACATAAATAACCTGACTACACAGCTGAAGACATTAGAAAAAAGACCAACAAAAGGAGCCCAACCCAGGCAGAAAAAAAGGAAATAATAAAACTTAGAGAGGAAATCAATGAGTTGGAAACCAAAAAAACAATCCAAAAGATTAATGAAACCAAGAGCTGGTTTTTTGAAAAAATAAACAAGATTGACAAACCATTGGCAAGACTTGTAAGGACAGGGAAAGAGAAAACCCAAATAAACAGAATCAGAAATAAAAAGGGTGACATCACAACAGAAACCACAGAAATCCAAAAGATCATCAGAGATTACTTTGAGAGCCTGTATGCCGTGAAACATGAGAATCTAGAAGAAATGGATCAATTCCTGAAGTCCTATAACCTCCCACGGCTGAAACAAGAAGACCTCCAATACCTGAATAAACCCATCACCATCGAGGAAATAGAAACAGTAATTAAAAAGTCTGCCCAAACACAAAAGCCCAGGTCCAGACGGATTCCCTAGTGAACTCTACCAAACCTTTAAGGAGGACCTACTGCCAGTCCTTTTCAAGCTCTTCCAGGAAATAGAAGAAACAGAAACACTCCCAAACAGCTTCTACGAGGCACATATCACCCTGATACCCAAAGCAGGGAGAGACAACACAAAGAAAGAAAAACTACAGACCAATATCCCTGATGAACACGGATGCTAAGATCTTCAACAAAATACTAGCAAACAGAATCCAAAGACTCATCAAGAAGATTATACATCATGACCAAGTTGGATTCATCCCGGGAATGCAAGGATGGTTCAACATTCGCAAGTCAATCAACATAATACATCATATCAATAAAAGAAAAAAATAAAAACCATATGATCCTTTCAATAGACGCAGAAAAAGCATTTGACAAGATCCAGCACCCGCTCATGATTAAAACGCTCCAGAAAATGGGAATTGAAGGGACTTTCCTCAAGATAGTTACAGCCATCTACCAAAAGCCCACAGCAAGCATCATTCTAAATGGGGAAAGTTGAAAGCCTTCCCCTGAGATCAGGGACAAGACAAGGTTGCCCCCTCTCACCTCTTTTATTCAATATAGTACTGGAAGTACTTGCCATAGCAATCAGAGAAGAAAAGGACATCAAGGGCATCCAGATAGGCAAGGAAGAAGTCAAGCTTATCATTATTTGCAGATGACATGATATTATACCTAGAGAACCCTAAACTCTCTACCAAAAAACTCCTAGAAACAATAGACGCATATAGTAGAGTGGCAGGATACAAAATCAACACCCAAAAGTCAGTGGCTTTCCTATATACAAATAACGAAACAGAAGAAAGGGATATTAAGGAAACAATTCCATTCACAATTGTGCCACAGAAAATCAAATACCTAGGAATCAACTTACCCAAGTATGTAAAGGACCTGTACAAAGAAAACTACAAGACACTGCTCCAAGAGATAAAAGAGGACACAAGGAAATGGAAACACATTCCCTGTTCATGGATGGGGGAGAATCAACATTGTCAAAATGGTAATACTCCCTAGAGCTCTGTACAGATTCAATGCAGTCCCTATAAGGATACCGATGACATTCTTCAAAGAAATTGACCAAACGCCTCCTGAAATTTGTATGGAACAATAAACCCCCCAAGGATAGCTAAAGCAATCCTCGGGAAAAAGAAGATGGGAGGCATCACCTTTCCCAACTTCAAACTGTACTACAAGGCAGTAGTAATTAAAACAGCATGGTATTGGAATAAAAACAGACCTGTGGACCTATGGAATAGAATTGAGTATCCTGACACCCAACCTCAAACACATGATCATTTAATCTTTGATAAAGGTGCAATGAGTCTAAAATGGAGTAAGGGAAAGCCTCTTCAACAAGTGGTGTTGGGGAAAACTGGGCAGCAACATGTAAAAAATGAATTTGGACCTGTGTCTAACACCATGCACAAAAAATCAGATCAAAATGGACTAAAGATCTCAATATCAGACTTGAATCCATAAAGTACATTGAAGAAAATATAGGAAAAACCCTCCACGACATTGAAGCTAAAGGCATCTTCAAAGGTGAAACATCACTAACAAAGCAACTAGAAGAAAAGATAAACATATGGGACTACATGAAACTAAAAAGCTTCTGCACCTCAAAAGAAACAGTGACTAAGATACAAAAGCAGTCCACAGAATGGGAAAGAATATTCACCCAATACCCATCTGATAAGGGGTTAATATCCAGGATATATCAGGCACTGGTAGAACTTTACAAGAAGAAAACAAACAACCCCATCAAAAAATGGGGAGAAGAAATGAACAGAAACTTCAGCAAGGAAGAAATTCGAATGGCCAAAAAAACATATGAAAAAATGCTCATCATCACTAATCATCAGAGAGATGCAAATCAAAACAACAATGAGATACCACTTTACACCACAGAGACTGGCACATATTCAAAAGAGCAAGAACAACAAGTGCTGGCGTGGATGTGGGGAAAAGGGGACACTCATCCATTGTTGGTGGGAATGCCGGCTGGTACAGCCTTTCTGGAAAACAATATGGACTTTCCTCCAAAGACTAGAAATTGAACTCCCATTTGACCCAGCCATACCACTCCTGGGAATCTACTCTGGGAAACCAAAAATACGCAGCGGAAACACCATCCCTACTTTTATGTTCATAGCAGCATTATTCACAATAGCCAGAATCTGGAAGCAACCAGAGTGCCCGAAAATCGATGACTGGATAAAGAAGCTTTGGTACATCTACACAATGGAATACTATGCAGCTGTTAGGGAAAATGAAGTTATAAAATTTGCCTATAAATGGATGGACATGGAGAAGATTATGTTGAGCGAAATTAGCCAGAAGGAGAGAGACAGATACAGAATGACTGCATTTATTTGCATGGCATAAATATATATGTACATATTATGATACCAATATCCAAGGTCAAGTGAAACATATATCAGGAGGTCTTGTCAAAGGTGGAGATTATCACAAACGTGTGGGAGTCAGAGTTTAGGTAAGACAGAAAATGGAACAGGGGGCTAATAATAGTCGAGGGTACTAATGCCAACCTAGAACTGAGCATTAAATAGAGGCAAAAGGATACACATGACAACCTTTTAATGTATGTTCTGTAATCCATAGTCTGGAAGGGAAGGAAAAGAGAAAGAGAGAGAAAGGGAAAGAAATAAAGAACCTGCCATGGAGCAGGGCTGGGGAAGGGGGAGGGAACCGGGATGTTGGTGGTGGGAGATGGGCACTGGTGGAGGGACGGGTGCTGAAACACTGTATGACCAAAACCCAAACATGAACCTTTTAATTGTATATCTTTTTATTTGTATATCTCACGGTGGTATAATAAAAATACTTAAAAAAAAAAAAAAAAAAGAAAAACTTGTCAAAATATCACGGCTTCAATGTGAATTATTTTAATAGAACCAGTTATTAAACAGCATGAACTGACAACACTAAAAAAATTTTATTTTCAATGACATTTAATGAAGTCATTGAAAGGTAGCGTAATTATCAAACAAAAAATTACCTGCTCTTTGAAGGGAACATGTGTGAATAAATGTCTAAAGGTCTGATACCAACATAGAACTGAGCATTAAATACAGTCAAAAATGCAAATGATGGCTTCTAAGAGTACGTAGTGCAACCCACAATGTGTGGGAGAAGGAGGAGAGAGAGAGAGGGAGAGAGAGAGGAGATAAAGAATCTGCCATTTAGGCAGGGATGTGGAGGGGGAGGAATTGGGGACATGGGTGGTGGTTGAGGGGCACTGGTGGAGGGCGGGTGCTGGAACACTGTGTGACCGAAACCCCCAAGCGTGAACAATGTTGTAATTGTATATCTCACGGTGGTATAATAAAATGTTAAAAAAATAAAAATAAATAAATAAAATAAAATAAATAAATGTAAAAAAAAAATTCTTGGAGAAGTCAGGTGGATGTCTGAGAACAAACACCGCCCAGTGTTTTTTCAGAGAGAAGTAGAATTGTCCCTTTGAACAGCCTTGTTTGAATACTAGGGTCCACTTTGACAATGTAAATTTACAATATTGAAAAACTCAGTGCAATACTATAAATGTCTTTTCCTTCCTCGTTACTTTCTTAGTAGCATTTTCTTTTCTCTATTTTATCCTTAGAATTCAGTTCATAACATAGATGCCAGTGCAGGGGTGGAGAGATACTAAAACAGATGAGGCTTTTGCCTTGCACTCAGCAGACTCAGGTTTGCTCCTTGACTCTATGTATGGTCTCCTGAACACTGTCAGGAGTGATCGCTGAGCACAGACAGATCTGCTCCCCACCCCACACCCCCAAAAAATTGAAATCCAGGGTAAGGATAGTGGGTGTGAGAACTAAACCTCTGAAGCAGGGAGACTGTTGAATATTTAGGACATACAGTGGTTATAAAAATAATCCAGAAGTTTTAATTACATAATTATATTGACTGAACCAAAAAAAGAGAGAAAATTTAGCTCTATGTTTATGCTAAACATAGTTTAGATTGACAGTCAGATATCTAAGCAGATGTTCATGCCAGGTGTTGGATCCTCTGATAAAGAGGACAAAACTTAGGCAAATGTCTACTTGGCTTAAAAAGAGGACAGTTGTGCTGTTGAGATGAAATAGGGACTGTGTCCACCTCTGCCACAACCATGAAGCCTGCCACTTAGCACCTAAAAAGGAAAGAATGCAGTCCGTTTTGATCAGCATATCTCCAAAGAACGCATAAGGAACATGTTTAACTCATCAGAAGAAACTATGCTAAAATGGACTCCAGTGCTGATGATCTTTCCTCCTCATTTTAATACTAAGAAATCACACCCAATGTAGATATTTCATATGCTAATAAGACAGGTTCCATTATGCAACATGCTCTGCCCACTGAGTCAGTGATGCCAAATTTCTGTATCTCCTTCCCTCTACATACTTAGAAATTACTGCTTTCCCATCTCTGCCCCTTTTCAGAAGTATCCTCCAGCCTTTGCTCTGGGAGCCAGCCAGGATGCCTGCTCTTGCTGTATCTCTTGTTTACAAGTTCACAAGCAATAAACCCACTTGACTCCCTCCTAGCTTTATATCTGTCTCTACTATCTGAGACCCAAAGAATCTTAAGGGGGCATATAACAATGAGGATCTTCCCAATGAAGGAAAAAGAGGCATAAAAATTGCTGAGTGCTAGTCCATTGTGTGCACATACCACACCTTTCCCCATTCATTTATTTGCTCGTGGGTGCTAAGGTTGGGCACTTAAGTTGCTTCCAACTCTTAACTCTGGAACAATAAGCACAGAGATGAATATATCTATTCTAAGGAGGTAAATTCTGGTATTTACTGGAAGAGGGATAACTAGATTTTAAGTTATTTTTGTTATTTTTATTTAAGTTTTTTTTAAATTAAACCATCATGATTCACAAAGTTTTTCATATAGTATTCTGACATCAGGTACTAACTTTCCTCCACCAATGTCCTCAGGTTCCTTCCATCCCCAGGCCTCTCTGGCAGACACATTTTTAAGAGTGGCTATTATAATTTGGGTCCTGTATTTACAGTACTCCGAATAAAAAAGATGGTTTCCATACAGCGAAATGTACAACATGGTGCACCATGCAACAATATGCCTGGTGTAAAGGGGGACTGTTATTAGTGAAATAAGTCAAATATAGAATGATAAGCACTTTACAATTTCACTTATATGTGGCATATACAAAATAAAATGGATGGAACAAAAAACTTTATAAGGCCAATCACTTGATACTAAAACAGAAGTAAATAAACTGAGTGAAAAAAAATCAATTTTATTGTGAAGGACAGAACAGAATTTTAATGTTGAACCTAATGCAATGCATACAAATATTGCTTTATAAAGATGTACAGGACCAGAAAGACAGTACAGTGAGGAGGACATTTGCCTGGCAGATGGCTAACCCGGGTTCAATCCCCAACACCACACATGGTCCCTTAACCCCACCAGGAGTGATCCCTGAGTTGAAAGCCAGGAGTAAGCCCTGACCTTTGCTGGGTGTGGTCCTAAAGCAAAAAATAACTAAATAAATAAATATATAAAGATGTAAAACTGAAACCTACACAATAATCAATGTACTTTTATTAATCATTATGGTTAAGAAAAGGGTATAAAATTAAGGTGATGTGGAACTAGCAAGGAAAAGGAAGATCCCTGGCTTTGTGCTGCCTAAACTGACTTCAAGTTCCAAAATGTCCCTATGTGACATAGGCAGGAAGACAGGACAGGACAGGGCCCAGAGCAAACAGGCAAGGCAATGGAATTTCTGAGCGGCAATAAATCTAATTACTAGAGCTGTGAAACAAGGCCTGGACCTGATAAGAACCTCCTGGCATGAAGAGCTGGAGTCTCTGGGATAAACAAACTTTTAGATAGAGACCCCAAAAAGGAACCACCACACACCTGAGTGACCCCCCATCTCTGCCAGAGAAGCCCGACAAAGACCGAGAAATATCCATATGAAAGTCAATCTTTAAGGCCACTTAAATCTTTTTTCTTGGGAAGCTCCACGTGGAGGCAGCTTGAGAGAAACCCTAAAAGAGCTCCCTTGAACAAAGGACACCATGTACATGAAGCACAAGCCCAAGTGACTGAACACACGTGTTGCCCGCACATCCAAATACTTGGATTCAAACTAAGCTCCATTTGTTTATGCCTCTTCTCTTAAAGTCTGTACTCTCTCTTACTCTCTTTCTCTTTCCCCTTTATCCAAAAAAATCTCCAAATAAAATTTGTTTTATTTCACTGCTCGTCTACTCCTGAAAGTTCTTTTCCCATGACAAGGACAAGAACCTAGAAAACCCTGGTAAGGTCTAGGTCTCACTTTCCTTTCCTGCCAAGAGCAATACCTCGCTCCAGCCTGAACCTCTGGCTTCCCACGAAATCGGGTGGTGAGGATTATTTCCTGTGCCTAGATATCAAGTGTACATCAGGTGTGGCTTGGTGGTCACCTCATGAGCTGGAGGGGAGGGGGGAGTGGCCCGTGCCAAGCAGGGGCTCATCAGTCCTAGCCTTCCCAGTGGGTCCCAGGTAGCAGAGGCGGCTGGGGAAAGAGAGTCAGTCTCCCCTCTCCTTCCCACTTCACATAACCCACCTAATTCATTAGGAATCATCTTTCCGTTCTTCAGTCTCTCCTTCTGCTATTCATCGGACAATGTGAAGCGCAGCAAGCTGAGGACTGACATCATCCTTTACAGGGCAGCACTGGGCAGGAGAGATGCTCCATTTGGACCTGTGAGGGTAAAAAGGGAAATTTTTCTCCAAGCAATTCAACAGCCTGGAATGCTGGATTCACCAGCAATCCAGCAGGTGATTGACGGAAGGGTTGAAGCCAGCTTTCTGAGACACTCAACATAAGACTGTTTGCCCAGGAGAGGGGGTATCACCTCTTGCCATTCTGAGTGAAAAGGGGAGAGGAGAAGAGCTAAAATCCACCACCCACCAGGAGCTACAGCCCACCTTTTTCCTTCTCTGGTGGAAATGGTATGAGTTGCTAGTCGCATCCCTTAGAAATCTGAAATTTTGAGAAGAAAAACATTTGATCTTAAGGGAATAAAGGAAACCATACCAGCTAAACCCCAAATCCTCTACGGGAACAGCATTTGAAGGGGATCAACCATCATTTGCTACCCAAGGACATTGCTGTTCTCAGGTCTGCTCAGAAACTTCAGTTTGATATTTCTCTTCTGCGTGCTTTTAACTTTCATTGCTGCATAGCTCACAAGTGAATTTAAAGTGTATGTAAAGGGGAGGCCTTGCTAGGAACTTAAGAGAGACAGAGCTGAGAGACCTGGAAGACTCCTATCCTGTTTGTTTTCTTGCCTAGATCTGGAACACTTTCTCCCTCATTCCCTTTTCTGAAGGGAAGAGTCTTACTGATCATTCAGTTTTCATTTCTGAAACCAGAATACTTGGATTCAAACCTAAGCTCCATTTGTTTATTCCTCGAAGTACTACACTCCCCCTGAAGGTGCTGTGTCCTGATCTTTGAATTCCTTCACCACATACCTGCTTATGCCTGGACCTTAGGGAGTTCACAATAAACATTGAAACATTGGAGTGGGTTACTAGGAAGCTCAACTCATCAACTTTGGCACCAAGTTGCCTGGGTTTGATATTAATTTTGCTTCTACCATGCACTCACTATTATCTGGGGTCATTTTCTCAACCTCTCTGTGCCTCAATTTTTTTTGCATCTGTAAGTTGGGCTGTTTTATAGGGCTGAGGTGAGGTTGAAATGGGTTCACATATGTATAATGTGTGAAAGACTGGCACAGAGAAGGTACTTAAGAGATGCTTGCTGTTATCACTGTCAGCACTTTTCCTAATGCCTCAGATGAATTATCAGCTGTCTTTATTTTTAATTGCACATTAAACATAATGGGTTGGTTAATCATTTCTCCTCAGTGCCATGGTTTGTGAGGAATCTGTGACTCAACAAATTAATGATTATGCAAACAAATTATAATTCAGGATTTCCTCCAGTAATTTGGCTCTGACAGGAGATGAAACCTAGAGAGCCATATTGGCTCATTTATCTCTGCTCTAAGCCTGTGGTAAATGAGAATCATTCACCAAGAAATGCAACCAATGAAGAAATTTGTTTCTAAACAACAATGATTGAGTTATTTTCCAACCTCATCTCTGGGTGATGCATTTTTATTTTGTCTCATAGGAAAACAAGAAGGGGAGTTTAGGTGAAAGGGAAGTGAGTGGCCAGAAGCCAACATCTCAGGATAAATGGGAAGTGTGCTTCCCTGCAATGAAAGGACAAGCCCCTAAATCTCATTCACTAGCAACAATTTTCAGTTCTGGAAGGTAAAGGTAAGGTTGCAAGGAACATTCACTTATCCCAGGACCAAACAGGGTCTGTACCCCAGTACCAACAGTACACATTCATGCAAATCTGAAGGTCAGAGGCAAAGACTAATTTCTCTGTACTTTCTGTTGAAAGAACAATAGCACCACTTATGTTTTAAACATGCAAAGTAGTACGCTAAATGCTGAACATAGATTGGCTTGCTCTGACACACAGCTCAACAGGCTTTGACTGCAGATGGTGTGACCGAGGGCTTATGTGCCATGCTCTGCACTTGCACATTGAATAGGACATTCATACAGGCAGTGTACTCTTTAAAATTGCCAACTTTTTAATAATATTTTATTATACCACTGTGAGATATACAATTACAAAGATGTTGATATTTGGGTTTTGGTCATACAGTGTTCCAGCACCCATCCCTTCACCAGTGCCCATTTCCCACCACCAATGTCCCTGATTCTCTCCCCCTCCCCTAGCCTGCCTCTATGGCAGGTTCTTTATCTCTCTTTCTCTCTTCCTTCTCCTACACATTGTGGATTACAATACATACATTTAGAGGTTATCATGTGTATCTTTTTGCCTGTATTTAATGCTCAGTTCTAGGTTGGTATTAGCACTTTCAACAAATATTAGCACACTGTTCCCTTCTCTGTCTTACCTAACCTAAAATTGCCACCTTTGATGGGGTAAAAAGCAATGAAAGAGACTGCTTTAAGGGTGAAATCTAGAATCCCCCCGCCTCCACCCACCCCCACTCCCACACCTCGACTTTCTCCTCACTGGGTTCTGGACTTCAGAATTATTTCATAGTGGAGATAATTTGAGATAATATGGACCTTTTCTTGGAGAATGATTACTCCCAGGCACTGCTCAGGGACACTGGGGGCCAGTCCCAGCAATATTTGACGAACTGACTGTCTGGTTCAATGTCAGGGCTGGTGCTGGGGGGCAGCTCAAGATCATTCAGAAGTGCTCAAAAGCCAATAGGACCACACCAGGCTGTCCCTTGGGGGCCTCTAGTTCTAAGGATCTGATTCAGGTCATGGCATATGCAAAACCACAGGCTCCTGACCTCCGACTTATCTCTTTAGCTCCAGGCCATCTTTGGATGATGAAAATACTTGGGTTCAGCATTTTTAAATTTGGGCGGTGGACCTGCTCCAATCCACCCTGAGATCACAGGCACAACTAATGGAGGCCCTAAAGAGCCAGGTGGCCTGTGCTGACCTATCATCTGGGGTGACAACAGTATGAGGCTGCTTACTATGCAACAACTCAGTAGCTCTGGGCTGACATGCTCCAGGATTTCACATCTCATTCCAATATACCAGCACTTTGGGAGAGAGACAGGCCTTTAATCTGCTCAAAGAAGCTGTGTTTCTCCTCTGCTCACTGGGAATAAGAACAGTGACTTTCAAGTTATTTCACGCTAATCTTCAGAGACCCAGTCATGGACCCAGTCTAAGAGAAACAACCAGAAGTGGGTCATTAGGACCCAGAAGCCCTGGGTAGCACCAGCTGCACTGACAGATCACCTGACAATGGCAAAAACCATAGGGCTCCTGATGAAAAATTAGGAACTCACCCTGGATCCCCAGGCTCCTACATCATCAGCAGGTGTGGATGTGAGGGAGTCCTCCCCCAATTACAATGAATAAGCATCTGACAACATGCTGAGGAGGGGAGAGCCAGCCCCTTTCTGGACTGGAAATTCACTAGCTGAAGAATCACAGCTTTTTATAAGTCCCATCTCCCAGGGTTGTGCAGATCTGCTGCTGATAGATTCCGGCAGCTGGGCACAAGCTCTTTCCTCACCACGGAAAATGATTTGGAAGAAATAAACAGTGGAATTTGCCGTGTTAATATTCTCTGCAGCCTGCAGCGCGTGGGAGGCATATCAAACACTTCAGAAGCACTCATCCACCCAGAATCAGTGAACTTGGGTGCAAAGGATGAGAGTGGGTTGACCTAAAAAGAGATAAGCTAATAGCCTCTGAATTTTCTCCCTCTGTTATGATTTCTAAGCCTGGTTTGAGGAACAGAACTGGTCCTCTCTGATATCTATCTGGTCAGTCTGTTCCCCAAGCCCCAGACTAAAGTCACACAGATCAATGCCACAGAGCAAGGAAGTCCTTTTAGGCTTATTGAAAAAGGTTAATACTATTAAGATTAACTATTTATTACAGAGAAGGAATCCAGAGTTCTGACCTCCGGGCCGCTATTCCAGAATCAGGGACGCTGTCTTGTTTGCCAAGGCATCGAAAATCAGATGGGCTGGACATGTAATGCAATCTGGAGACAACCGCTGGACTAGAGCCATTACCGACTTGATCCCACGGGATGTCAAAAGATCACGTGGCCGCCCACCTACAAGATGGTCAGACTTCCTTGTCAAGGCCCTGAAGGAACGGTTTGAGGCTCTTCATATTCCTGAATCAACCAGATGCCATTGGGCTACACTGGCATGTGATAGGGTCCAATGGAAATGTTACTGGCTCCCACTCG
Organism: Cryptotis parvus; assembly: GCA_021461705.1. Lineage (NCBI taxonomy): Eukaryota > Metazoa > Chordata > Mammalia > Eulipotyphla > Soricidae > Cryptotis > Cryptotis parvus. The sequence continues at coordinate 11,974 of JAJIBD010000230.1, forward strand.
AGCAAATCGATGAATAACGGGATTCAAGTGAAGTGAAGTGAAGATTTATTACAGAGCTATCTATGGATAAGACACATTGCTGCCTTTATCACAAATATTATTCAGGTTTAAGATTGTGATAATTATGAAAGAAACCCATCATCATATTTTATATCCCAAATAATCACCATTAATGTTATGGCATGTACATCAAACCACTGCCCCTATGAGGCAAAAGTATTATTATGTACTTTGTACTTAAGAAATTCAAGCCTAAAGATGTCAATTATATATATAAAAGGTTCTGCTCTGGCCATCAGGATTTGAATTCTGGTTCCTTAATTAAACAAACTTAGTCAGAACGTAAGCACATTTTTGAGACATGAGGTTATAGGTCTTGAGGTGTAAAGCATGTAAGTTTTTTGTTTCTTAGAAGTAATATTTTTGTTTTAGCTTTTGGACCACACCATGCTATGCTCAGGGCACACTCCCATTTCTACACTCAGGGATTATGCTAAGATGCTCAGGGAGCCATGTGTGTTGCTGGGGATCAAATCTGGGTCAGCCACAGGTAAAGCAAGTGTCTTACCCACTGTACTATCTCTCCTGCCCACGACAAGGTGTTTGCTGTCATAGCTTCAGACTAGCAGGGGGCCAAACAATCTACATAAGTCACCACTGAGCATGACAAGGGTAGGGAACCTGGCTCAAATATTACACTACAAGTAGTGGGACCTTGTGGTTGCCTGTGTTTGATCCCTCAGCATCATATCCCCTGATATGATGTGATGCACCTTGAGCTCTGGGCACAGAACAATCTTATACTTCAGGATTAAGTATCACTCATCAAAACTTCATAGCAATCTTATGAAGTTGTGTTATTAGTAGAGTGTTTCCCTAGATATTCACATGGGATTGTATCAGGACCTGCACAGATACCAAAAGCCACAGACACTGTTGTATAAAATCACATAGTATTTGCATATAACCTGCACACATCCACCCATACACTTAAATCATCTCTAAATTACTTATAGTAGCTAAAATGCAAATGATTTTTTACTATTATTTAGGGAATAATGACAAGGGGAGGAAGCCTAATAATGCAAAATGTATTCTGTCTGTGACTGCATAGACGCAAGGGGATATAGAGGTCTACCTGCAATCCATTTTACAAATACATCAAATCTACTCATGGCCAGAAGTCTGGGAAGTGGCAAGCTGTCCAGTTTTAAGCCTTAACACTAGCCTACCTGCTTTTGAAAGAAGTGCTATTAATTCAACCAAGAGTCTAAGGAGATGCCAGAGGGCAGATAGAAACACCAAATGGAATAAAGGGCATTCTTTTTATAATAATCAGGGTTTTATTTAATTTTTATTTATTTATTTTAATATTTATTATACCACCATTAGATATACAATTACAAAGATGTTCATGTCTGGGTTTCAGTCATACAGGGTTCCAGTACCCATCCTTCCACCAGTGGAAAGGGTATTGTTTTCTAATAAAAATCAGCTTTGCATTAAAAAGGACACTTAGGACCTTTCTTTCATCACCAGATTTTACAAAGCCCTTATTGGTGCAAACACAGCTTGCAGCCTACCGGATCCATATACAATGCCAAGGCACCACACTGGAATCCAGCTACACTTGCAAGTTTTCAGGTTGGTCTGTCTGTGGAGGTAACTTGGACTTGTTGATCAATTTGAACTTAAAAGCACAAGAAAATCCTGCAAACTTAATCAGTTGACTACAGATAATGAAAAGTAGAACCCAATACACCATCACTTGGTGCTGAAGATTCACTTTATGCAAAGTAACATTCCTCCTGTCTCTGATGGAGACGCCATTCCTGTCAATCAGCAAATAAGGACAAGAAAAAGTAAAATCTTAGTGAATAATAAGAAACAAATTAACAATCATACATTTCTTCTTGCAGTTCACTGCATCTTGGATGGAACTGGAGGGCATTATGCTAACAAATAAGTCAGAGGGAGGACAAATATCAGATGATCTCACTTACTGGTAGCATACAGAAAAACAAAACTAGGAAACAGACAGTACTAAACAAGGCAAATAGACTGTTAGATTTTGACTATAATACAAATGAACATACATTTCAGAACCAGCATGATTAATGGCAGTCTTCTTTGTATTTATGCAGATATCATCAATAAGGTGTTAGATTTCATGTTCATCAAATATATTTAAGTTCCAGATGCCCCATTCACTCTCAAGGGAACAAATATCTCTGAATGCAGCAGTTATGTGTACCTAGGTCAAGAACTCAACATGAGGGCAGGAGGTGAGCTGAACTGCACAGAAGGAAGACAGTATCGTGGAATGCCTTCAAGAGCGTCAAATAAATAGATAAAAGGACAAAGAACCTCCAGCTCCCGGCACATGTCTTCGACTCCACCATTCTCCCTGTATTAACATATGCCTCAGAGACCTGGGCCCTATGAAAACAGGATGAGAAAACTATTCAGGTCTCTCAAAGAGGAATCGAAAGAGCTATGCTTGGAATATCATGCCTCACTCAAGTGAGGAAGGAATCTGGAGTTTCAACCTCCGTTGAGTTAGGGATGCTGTCTCATTTGCCAAGGCATCGAAAATCACATGGGCTGGACAAGTAATACAATTTGGAGACGACCGCTGGACTAGAGCCATTACTGACTGGATCCCACGGGGCGTCAAAAGATCACGTGGCCACCCACCTACTAGATGGTCAGATTTCTTCATCAAGACCCTGAACAAACGGTTTGAGGCTCTTCGTATCCCTGGAGCAAGCAGATGCCATTGGGCTACACTGACACGTGATAGGGACAAATGGAAATGTTACTGGCTCCTGCTAGAGCAAATCGACAAATAACAGGACATCAAGTGACCAAGTGATCAAGTGAAAATAAAAATAATATAGTGCCAGCTCATACTGGTGAAATAACATTTTTAATTTAATTCTTACTTTATAGAAACTCACAATCTAACCACAAAAATAAATCATATGCATATGTGCAATTTAAGGAATTTTGAGTCATGCAGTGTGTGTGTGTTTGTGTGTGTGTGTGTGTGAGAGAGAGAGAGAGAGAGAGAGAGAGAGAGAGTTTTGTTTTTTGAAGACCAAGGAGTTACTTATAATTCTTACTGGTCTAGACAGACTAAATTTCTCAGAAGAAATGGCATTGCACCTTGAAGAATGCATGTGAACTACATAACACGAGGAAGAGGCTGCAGAGCAGCAGAACAAGAGATGGTCCTACAATGATAGCAAAAGGCCGAGCCAAAGTGAAAATGGTTGTAATAGGCTCAGTTACTTGATAGATGCTTTTGCCCCTTCAAAATTCACATGAAACCTAACCTAATAGCAAACAAAATGTGACTGCATTTTGAGACACGATTTTTTCCTAATATTATTGGGAAGTAGGAATGGATCGATTTAATAATAAACTGGCAATTATTCAACTGACTGTCCTGACTCCAGCACCTGGGAGTAGCTCTGTAAATGTTTGCCGAAAAAAATGAATAAATGCATGAAATAGACTTCAGTCAAAAGTGTGTTTGGCAAGTGCTATTTGACAGGGGCAACCAGGAGATATGTTAACTCTGTATTTCTCCAGATTCATTTTCTGATCTTCCATACATTTTCTTTTACCTTATTATCACTCATCTTTAGAGAATGAAGTTTTGTTTTTTTCATTTGCTTGTTGGGCTTGGGAACCACATTCAGTTGTGCTCAGGGCTTACTTTTTGACTCTGCTCAGGGATCATCCTGGCATTACCCCAAGGACCATATATGTACAGCGCTGGGGAATGAACCAGGTTGGCCATGTGCAAGGTGAGCACTTTACCTCTGTTTTTATGACTTTGTCTTCCCCTACCAAAATAAAATCTTCACGAGGTTACACCTGGGATTAATTTGTATTTTTTATTTTCCTTTGCTCAGCATTATGATGAACACAAAAAGATTCCTCAACACACATTTGCTGAATGAATGAAGATAACTTTTAAGTGTATCATCTCATTCTCCTCCTCACAATAATTTTGCCACAGTAATAATTATGGAGAAGCACTCCATATAGGATTTGTTTTGTAGATTTTGAAACTGAGATTCAAAAGGTTAACTGTGTTAAAGCTCACACACTTACGTTGAACTAAGGCTTAGCTCTTAGAAGAATTTCTCTAATGCTATTTGCATTGCATCATGCTGTGTCCCTAATGGCTGTACTGAGTTATTATTTAATAATTCTGTTTGGAGTCAATAAAAGATATTTCCAACAAAGAATGTCTCTGTACTACCTGCTAAATTGTAGTTTGGCACATTACATTTTAATAATTAGAATCCTTTGTATTAAGAATCCATGGGGATTTAATTCCAAAATCAATTCAGGACTCCTAAAAATTATTGCTTCCTCTCTCAGACAGAACCTTATAAATTATGGGATTTTGTTTCTTCTCTTGACTGACAGGATGCACGTAAATTGAATTAGTGCTTAATTATAGTAATAATCTAGTTTCTGGGCCAACTAAAATTCTCTCTTCCCCTCTCATGATTTCTGATCTTTATTTTCATTTTGACAATTATGTATATGGATACTGTTTTGATTACAAGCTGTACCAAATAGTCTGACAGAAAAATATAGAAAATAAACAGTAACTAGCACTAATCAAGTGCTCATGATGTGCCAGGGGCTAGTCTGTGTACTCTACATGCATTATTTTGTCATAAAAATAAACTTTTATATTACCAAACACATCAAATTTTATTGCGTGATATAATAAAATTATCATTCTGAATTGTGAAAGAATATGACTTGTGCTTTATCTTCTTTTCTACCACTCTGGTACAAGTCTCTACTACAGCACCTAAATTATTTCAATTCTCTTCTAATTAATATCTCTTATAATTGTTGCCCCTTTTGACCTACTCAACAACAAGTGGCTAGAATTATCCTGTTACAACAAGAGTCAGATGCACCGTATTCTGCTCAAACCCTCAAATGACCTACCATCTCAATCAAACTGAAAGCCAAGTTTCTTTCAAAGATACCCAGGGCCCTACAAAATCAATCCCCTATTTTGTCTCTGGTCTTAAGCCACCAGTAGTCCCACTCTCCTTGGCACTGCTCCATTGAAACACTAAACTGTTGTAACATAAATATTTCAGGTATCATTTAGGTCATTTTTCTTTCCTCAAATCTGGAATAATATATTTCAGATACCTATGAAGAGTGGCACTTACATAGGGTGTGGGACTAGTCAAAAGACCAGTAAAATCCCATAAGGACATAACACAAAGGTTCCTATAACTTTCTCTCTTTAAAAACCAGCGTCTCCAGGGATTGGAGAGATAGTACAGTGGGTAAGGCATTTGCCTTTGCATGTGGTCTACCTGGGTTTGATCTCAGCATCCGGGTCTCCCAAGCCCGCCAGCAGTGATCCATGAGCACAGAGCAGGAAGTAAGCCCTGAGTACCACTGGGTGTGGTCTAAAAACACAAAAAGCAAACCAAACCAAAACCAGATTATCCAAAATGAGGGATAGATTGATCCTTCTGTCCATTAAATTTAAAAGAATTTCTATATCCTTAACAATTTTCACACCCTCCACAAACAACTCTAAAGGTAACATACCTAACATAGTGGCATTACATACTCAAACCTCAGGATATTCCTCTATAGACACAGTTGTTATGTATGTAATATACAATAACTTCTTTCCCATCTGTCACACATTTTGGACATAAATTATGGGTGAATAATTTGATATTTACAGACATCTAGAGAATTAAAATGTTTGACCAGTTATTTATTCATGTAGGATGGTTCTGTATATGTCTTATACATTTATAGAAATAAAAAATATTGGAATATATGGCACTATTTTTTCATAATAGCCTATTATCTAAGAGCATTCATAAGGTATATTCTGCCATTACATCAAATGTCTTTCTGAGATTCAACATAAATTTATTATTAACCATCTTCTTTCAGCTCTAGTTGGATGAATGGAATCTGAGGTATCTCCAAAACCAAAGACACACTTAATTTTTGCCTACCATCTTTCCTTTCAAGATTGTAGCTCTACATGGCATTCACCTATTATTTTATCTTAAAAACTAGGTCAAGCAACCAATCAGGAATTTTATCAGATATAGACAAAATCCCATTTCATCCACATTACACCATCAAAGCTATCTCATCTGTGCTAGTCCTAACTCTCATTCTGTCTACATTAGTATTATTCTTATCAGATCTTCTATTTTTGGGGGTCACACGTGATGACACTCAGGGGTTACTCCTGGCTCTGCACTCAGGAATTACTCCTGGCAGTGCAAGGGACCATATAGGATGCTGGGGATCGAACCCATGTCGGCTGTGTAGAAGGCAAACCCCCTACCCTTTGTGCTATCATTCTGGCCCCCTTATCAGATCTTCTAGGTGATCCCAACCATTACAAACCAATCAATCTCCTAAACACTCTACCACATATTAATTGCAGAATGATATTTCCATTTCCCTATGCAATTATTCAAAATATTCCTAAGTAGGCAGATTCTAAATGTATTGTTTTCTGTCCTAATCCTGGGAATTATTCCATACTCCACATATGAAAGGAACAAAGCATGTTATTCCAACCTCTCAGTGGATGCTTATTCTGAATGTTAATAACAGACTTATTTATACTGAAATGAATTGGAGGACTGCCAATTGGACAGCTATTCATTATCATTGATCAATTGGAATCAATTATCTATTTCCATACTATCCCTCATTAGTGCCAATCACAAGCCTAGTTAAAAATAACCTTTTAACATAAAGAATTTTTAAGCAAGGGGAATGTAACTCAATGGTAGAGAACCTATCTTAAAGATAGAAGTCCTGAGTTTAATCCCTAGCAACACCCCACATGTTGAGTTGTCAAGTATGAGACCATTGACACTGCCAGTTGTGATCCATTGCACTACAATGAACTATACAATCTCAGGGCACCAAAACAAAATATGTGCAAAACTAAAGTATACAAACTTGGCTAGTGATTGAACCCAGTTGGCTGCATGCAAGGTAAGTGTCCTTGCACTACCCACTGTACTATCTCTACAACCCAGCCCCAATCAGTAATTTTTTCTTAACTATAACTGTCACTGTCTTCCCGTTCATCATCGATTTGCTCGAGCGGGCACCAGTAACATCTCCATATGTCCTGTCTCATGCAAGTAGAGCCCAAGGGCAAAGTACTAAGAAATGATTGAAGCTCCCACACTCTTGTTCCTCTTCTCATTTCAGGCCCATGATACTGGGGAGTTAGTAGGAAGAACTCTGGCATCTGGTTCCTACTTCAGAAAAAATCTCACCTTAAACCTCTTAAACTTTCCTCTTAAGACTTATGAATGGATAGTGACTAATCAGTGCATATCCACACATAATTGTAGCACAATACATGTGTTATATTTTAAAATTCAGGCTTTCTATGACACAACTGTGGTTGTCTGAGACCTTAACATTATTCAGCCACCTAAAGCTAATGTTAAGTACTAAGAGCCAACCTCACAAAGTTACATTCTAAGTTTATAAGTCATATTATTCTGTCAATGGTTATATTTCACTAAACATGAGTAGAATGTGCACAAATACACATATCTTTATGCCTACACCCATCACATATGCACAAAATATTAAATTTTACTAAATTAAAATTATCTAAAGAAACCCCTTATTTTTGTAAGTCTTAATGTGCCTATGTAAAGGTAATGTCCTGTCAAATTCCCCAAACAGAAATATATATATAGCAGCTTATATAAAATTTGACCTTGTTTTAAAAAAATAATATAACCCATACAACTATTAAAATAACTTAAAGATAATTATTGCTTAACTCCACAATAAATGTGCTAGTATCTTATTTATTTATGGAAGCATGTTAATTAACATAGACTTCCACGTCCCTAGATAATTCACCCCACTTCATATGAAAAACAGGCTTAATTTTAGCAAGAAACATTTACGCCTTTCAAGCTACAGTCACACATATTAAAAAGTCTCTCTCCAGGGGCCAGAGCAATAGTACAGATGGCAGGAAATTTGCTTTGTATGCGGCCAATCCTGATTCAGTTCCCTTCATTCCAGAGCACCACCAGGAAAGATTCCTGAGCACAAAACCTGGAGCATCACCTGCTGTGACCCAAAAACAAAAACAGAAAAGCCTCTCTACAAGTGGCTTAACAAGACTGACTGGAAGTCCCTATAGAGATGCATAGTAACATTGTCATTAGTGTAGCTTTAATAATCAACCTAAAGCATAAAAATTATTGATTGTGGGGTTGTTTATTTTTTTCCATCACTTCTACTGAGTTCAAATTTAAAGATTTGAACTCAGTAGTTTTATTAAGAGTTAGTAGTTATGCTGAAAGCAGCAGTATCTGAGCTAGAAAGTCCTCAAGATCAGTGTTTTCAAACTTTTCCTGACTTTCCTTTTCTCAATCATTTGTTTTCTTCACTCTAACTTTTCTCTGTACAACCCCCACCACACCTCGCTGCCTCTATCTTGTAGGCTCCCTATTAGGCAATTTTTACCTGGGTCCCCTTGGAATATCCTGGCAGCCTACACGAGGTGGGGTGGGAGAGGAATGCTAATGAGCACCTCATGATGCCCTATTTAATTGCACCCTCATGGGAAAGATCAGTGATAAAAATTAAATCATAAACAAAAGTTTGACTAAGTTATACCACAACATGCTGAGATGGAAAATTTCATCCCATCTTAGTTCAAGGAAATTCAAACCAAAATGACAGTGAGATGTCATCCCATGCAAGTGAGAAAGACATATCCCAAGAAAAACCCTGGAAATAACCAGTGATGGTGGGGATATGATAAAAAAGAAACTCGCATTCACTGTTGGTGGGAACTTCATCTGATCCAGCCTTCAACAATATGGAGATTTTTTGGGTGGTCATATAAAAAAAGAATATCGCTTTTATATGACCTGGAGATTCCGATTCTGTCGTCTGCCCCAACACACAAAAATATTCATTTGTAAAGATATATGCATGTCTGTGTTCATTGCAGTGCTTAATACAATCCCCAGGATAAGGAAACAACCCAAGTGCACAATTTCAAATGAATTTTGATAGAGAAATTGTGGTATATGAACACAGTGGAAGGCCATGGACCATAAGACAAAAATGAATCAGGCAGCTTAAGTGGCTTAGGGCTGTTAGGAGTAACTTCTGGGCCCACTAAGAACCCCTGAGAACCATATAGGAGGGCCCAGGTAAAACAAACCAAACAAAACAAAAAACATAGCAACTCAAACAACATGTTAGGTCAAGGTATAGGCCATAGGGTGAGAGGAAATTAATAGGAAATTAAGACTAGAACACCTGTTTAATTGAATCAGGTTGTGAAGTGCACCTACCACTTATCACCCCTTTCAAATATCAAAATTAAACACAATTAGAAATATGTAATTTATAATTATTAAATATAATAGAGTGTCAGGGATCCAGTGGAGTCCCCCCAAAGTGGGATTGAGTTGGAATTAAGAATCCCAATTCAGGATTAAGTTCCCTTTGCCACCCCAAGGGCCAATGACAGATGGACAAAATCCAAGAATTCAGCACAGTTCCAAAAGACTTTTACTTATCACCAGCAAACAAATACACTCTCTACTACAATCCACTGCAAGAGGTTTCCTAGTTCTATAGCCCTGATCAGAACTTTTTTGACCATGTGCTCAGGTCAAGATGTTTCCCACCAACTGGTTGCTTCTTCCCCAAATCAGTCCCTTTTATACCACAAAGCCCGCCAAAGGCAGGGAGTCAAAAATCCTTTCTCCTGGGCAGGGCTGCATTATCAAAGATTAAAAAAAAACTGGTAGGTGTAGATGCTAGGTCATGCCACACCTATGTTTCAGGTCTTAACAAATGCCAATACCAGTGCCTAGTCCATTCCTCCAAGATCATCTCTTATGCCAAACACTGTTGAGAGGGTGCTGGTATAAAGAAATACCTCTAAGGATGTATATTCATGGGGGGGAAATCACATCATAATTTCAGACAATGAACTCCATGCATACTAGGTGGTTATCTCCAATATTCACTTGGTCCTTGTTCATTCTACTCTGCTCAAGGGTAATTTTTAAGTGCCCTGCTCTTTGTTTACTGAAAGGGTCTTTGCCGAGGCCAAGCAGCATGAAACCTCCCCCTAGATCTTTGCAGAGCCAATTCCTAAATGGTGGTTCAAGCATAGCCAGGGTGGGTTTCTCCTGGTATATCTTGTTGTCCAATGCTGGAACCCACGGGAAAGGTGAGAAATTATGCCCAAACTAGATAGCATTGAAGTCATAGTAGAAGTTATAATGATATTCCAAAAGTTATTAATCCAGAGTCAAACCGACTCCAGTAAGGGCCACAGCCTCTATCAGTGTTTACACAAAACAGTGATCTCTTTAACATGAAACCCTGGCTTAAAGACATGAAAATAGCTTAAACAGCAAAGATCCAGAACTAGCGAGGTGTGTTGCCCAACTATAGAGGGCAATTTATACATGTTAAATAATTGTGCTCTAATTAATATGATGCAATTATTAAGTATAAAAAGGAAATATTTTTTACAATTAAATACTAAACAGAAAATATTATCACTTTTTTCTTTTGTATAATGTACAATAGATGTAAGGCCTTAGTTTACAGGCTTAGCACGAAAAAAAAAACTACATATTGGGGAGGAAACCTAATCATTGTTCTACCAAGCTTAAGAATAATCTTATACATTATTAGAAATTATTTTCAGATGAACAAGAACCTTTAAAATATATAGGAACAGTTGAAACCAGTATTTTGCATTCTTTTTTTTCAAGCTTGGCAGCCTTCCAATCTTATTTCTTTCCTGCAGCCCTCCATGTTTTGCCAGTTAGCCAGTGGGCCCACTGTGAACCATGAACCTCATGCTATGGACCCCGCATTTGTGTGACTTTCTGTGGGCCTCTTGGAAAATCCTGGAGACTCACAAGGAGCCATAGAGCCCCCTGTTGAAAAGTGCTTGTTTACATTTACATTACAATACATATGTTTCTTGGGCTTTATTATTTGAGTCTATCTCATGTTTGCCGACCATCTAACTTCACTCCCATTCCTTCACATTCCAATTGCCGCATGACATTCTCGAGGGTGGTGCTGAAGAGTTTTGGTGAAATGGTATCACCCTGACGAACCCCTCTTTTGACAGCAATAATCACTTGCTTGTAGAATGGTGGGAACCTGGTGGTGAATCTGTAATAAAGCTCACGAAGGATCTTGATGTATTGGGTTTGAATGTCCTGTTTGACTAGGGCTTTGATGACCACTTCTGTCTCAACAGGATCAAAAGCTTTCTTTAAATCAATGAATGTTAGAGCAGCATCTTGAACTCCCTATAAACCTCAATGAGCTTGGTTACCATGTGGAAATGGTAGATTGTGCTGAATCCTTTTCAGAAGCCAGCTTGCTCACATGGTTGTCCTTCATATAATGTTCTGCCAATCCTGTTCAGGATGACTTGAGTGAACAGTTTGTATATGATGGACAACAGGTAGATGGGGCAATAGTTGCCAGTGTGTAGATGTTGCCCTTCTTGAACAGTAGAACTGTCCTGCTGGTTTTCTATTGGGAGAGCACCTTGCATTCAGACAGGTAGTGTGTGAAGAGCCAAGCCAGTGTATAGATGAGTACTGACAGCAGATTCTTCAGGTGTGCGGTCTGACTTTGTCTGGGCCGGGTGCTGTTTGTTTCTTTACCAAAGAAATGGCATGTCGGATTTCAGAAGGGAGAACATTGGGAACCGACATATTCAACCTGCAGAATTTGGTATGTGGGCAGGTGGACGTGACTATCAAAGAGATCCAAGTGGAAGTCATGGATAATCTTCTCCATTGCCTTTCTGGAAGAGGTGATAGATCCATCAGGATGTTGGAGGGCAGTCATTTTGGTCTTATAGTTGGTGAAGGACAGGCGGGTGTTGTGAATACTTTTCCCAGCTTCTCCTGCATCCGCCAGTATTGCTGCTCGTCTCTCTTTGAGATCTTCCTTCATCGCTTTTCTGCACAGCTTTGGTGAGCTTGAACATTAGCATTTGGTTGCCTGAACCTCGCCTCCTTGTCACGTTGGTGAATGAGCATGAGAGTTTTTGAAGACAGGTGTCCTTTTGTGTCTTTCTCTCTCTCCGAGTTCTTCGCACAATCATGGAGGTGCTGAACCAGTCAGTTGTGTTCTTCATCGATGTCCGATGGCATCTTCCCATGTTGCCACAATGGTGCCAAAGAGTTCCCAGTTGGTGGCTATTTTGGGAGTTTGTCAGGGACCCTGGCCAGCAGCCCCCGGCACAAATGAGGAAGACCTAGATCTTGCTGGACTTCATCCCTGTGGGAAAAGGAGAGGGATGGACTTGGGAGAAACTCTGCCCTTGCTGCTGCTACTGAGAAAGGAAAGAAAGAACCACACTGATGCAGCGGGGAGTTCTGGACAGCAGTACTCATTTTACTGAGCACAGTTTAAGCCTTTTATACAATATTTGGGTGGAGGGGGTACAAACACAAATCACATGGCATTTGTAAGCTCCTGGGCCATTGAAACAGATAACAATCACAGATTTAGCATTTGCAAGGTAACATTTGCAAGGTAACAATCATTGATCTACCTATTCCTGTGATCAGAAGACCAGGCACATACTACCTCATTTAAGATGTAAATCATTTGCCTTCCAGTCTCCCATTGGATAAGCACAAATGTCTTTCATGTGGGTGTAAACGTGAGCATCTGGAAGCTCCACTGCCCTAAGAATAGGGCCCATCTCTGGGCCTCGTCCCCAGGGCCTTATGGCGGAAAGTGCCAGGCCCCAATACTAGCTGCTTAGAGCCCAACAAAAGTTCTCTTAAACTTTGCAGTCTTTTCTCCCTGTTCTGTGAAGTAGAATTTTGCATGAAAGAGACGGTGGTCCAATCCTGTTTGGAATTTTGGGACAACAGCAACATTGGTCAGGCAAAACTATCGATTGAATATGATGTGGTCAATTTCTTTGTGGAACTGTCCACCAGGAGATGTCCATGTCCAACATTTAGATACAGCCTTCTGGGGGCCTAAGAGATAGCCCAGCGGGTAGGGTGTTTGCCTTGCACACAGCCAGATCCCCGGCATCCCATATGGTCCCCGAGCACCGCCCAGGAGTAATTCCTGAGTGCAGAGCCAGGAGAAACCCCTGAGCATTGCCGGGTGTGACCAAAAAAAACCAAAAAAAAAATAGATACAGCCTTCTGGAACTGTAAGTTTCCATGAATTGTTTTGGTAGACATGATGAACTCAGATAGTCTCTCACCCTGGTCATTCCATTCTAGGCCAGTGGTCCTATGTGGAGTTCTTTGGCTGATCTTCTCAGTCCTATCTTGGCATTAAAATCACCAACTATGATCCTGTCGAAGGTGTGATCTTCTTTATAGAACTCTTTCAGTTCCATGTAGAATTTCTCAATTTCTTCTTCCTTGTATGTGGATGTTGGTGCTACACTACACCACCTCTGCTTCACTGATGACATTGTTCTAATAACACCAAACATTAGCCAAGTGGCACAAATGCTGGTTATTTCAACTGAGAATGTAGAAAGATAGGTTTACAGCTGAATCTCAACAAAATAAAGTTCATGAAAAACGAACTAATTCCAAAGGCCCCATTCACTCTCAATGGAACAAACATCTCTGAATGGAGCAGTTATGTGTACCTAGATGGAGAAGTTAACATGATGAATCGACCTAAAACCTGAGCTGCACAGGAGGAAGAGAGAAGTATGGACTGCTTTCAAGAGCATTGAAGAAATAGCTAAAAGGACAAAGAACCTCTGGCTCGGGGCACATCTCTTCAACTCCACTGTTCTCCCTGCATTAACATATGCTCAGAGACCTGGGCCCAATGAAAGCAGGATGAAAATGCTATTCACATTTACCAAAGAGGAATCCAAAGAGTTATGCTTGAAATACCATGCCTCTCTCAAGTGAGAGAAGGAATCCGGAGTTCCAACCTCCATTGAAGATTGAGAGTCAGGGACGCTGTCTCATTTGTCAAGGCATCGAAAATCAGATGCACTGGGCATGTAATGTGATTTGGAGACAACTGCTGAACTAGAGCCATTACCGAGTGGATCCCATGGGAGGTCAAAAGATCACGTGGCTGCCCACCTACAAGATGATCAGAATTCGTCAAGACCCTGAACGAACGGTTTGAGGCTGTTCGTATTCCTGGAGCAAGCAGATGCCATTGGGCTACACTGGCACATGATGGGGTCAAATGGAAATGTTATTAGCTCCCGCTTGAGCAAATTGACAAATAATGGGATGTCAAGTGATCAAGTGATCTTATGTTCACATTGAGACTACATGTTGGTACTCAAGTATACTTTGCATTAGTCACAATAATTATCATTGGCCTTACAAAACTAAAAGCATTATCTGCCAAGCAGCCCTTCACAGAGCCAGTATTAAATGATCGTCAGCCATATTGTGAGTCATGGGCTCTATTTCTGTTCCTGGTAGGCAACTTGACAGAAAATATTTTAGTCAACTCCTCCATAAATACTTTTCTTCACAATATAAATCATGCAGTAGCATATTTTCACTACATTTTTATCAATAGGGAAGTATTTTCCATTATTGGAGTATTTGTTTACTGCTTCCTTTTTTCCTCAGGACATACACTAAGCCCAACCTGAGCAAAAGTTGGTGTTAGCATCATTTTCTTTTCATAGCATTCTTTATGCCTTTCAAATATCACACAATATTGCTCAGACTGTCAATGTATGAGAAGAACTTGAAACACTCTATCATCCATAGACTTCCTCACCTCACTAAGAGGCAGTGGTACTTAAAATATTTATACTTTTAAAAACATTTGCATTCCGAAAGGGAAATACAGTAAAACTAATAATCACAAATACTGAATGACTATAAAGATGCCCTCTGTCATCTCAAATTTTTTGGCTCAGCTTATGTAAATTCAAGATAATAAAGAAAGAAATTAAATTCTCTTTTAACATATTTGAGCCATTCTCATTGTCATTCTGTCTTCCTACATACATGAAGTATTAGTAAAATATTGCATAGCTTTGTCAAAATTATGGATTAAAGTCTTTTATATCCTATAGTATATCCATTTCAGTTAGCCTCTCACTAAGCAAAAATCACCTGTTATAAAAGAATGTTTATACTTTCATGACCATACGCTATTAATTGCATTTTAATTGGTTCCTTACTTATTTTCATTTCACTAACAATAAATTAATTCATACAAGTATGAGAGATGCATGAGTGGTAGAAACAATTTAAACAGTTTTGTCTATTATCCTAAAATGAATTGCATTATCACTATTCACTAAATAACAAATGAAATTAACAAATCTCTTTTTTTATTTTATTTTTGTTTTGTAGCACCCAGAGGTACGCAGAAGCTACCCCTGGCTCTGTTCTTGGGTGTCACCCTGGCAGTATTTAGGGGATCATGCAGAACTGGGTATCAAACCTGAGTCTACTGCATGCAATGCGTGTGCTCAGCCTATTGAGTCATCCTTCCAGACCCCAATTAACCAATCATTAAATGTAAAAACTGAGGCTGGACAGATAGTAAAAAATGTGTATACTTTCAAGCAGCCAACTGGGGTTCAGTTCCCAGTACCACATATGATACCCAGAGCCCTGCCAGGAGTGATTGCTGAGTCTAGAGCCAGGAGTATGCCCTAAGTATACTTAGGAGTCTAGAGCCAGTAGTATGTCCTAGTATACTTAGCTATACTTAGGAGTATTCCCTAAGTATAGCTGGGTATGGCCCCAAACCTAAGTAAATCAATCAATAAAAAACTGTAAAAACTTCATGCCTGTAGTACATTGAACTATAAAGAATTAAAAATTCTGAATATTTAGACCATAAAGACTTAAGCTTTGTTCATCTATCATTTTGTCAGTATATTGAAAAATAAGAGATTCAGTTAGCAACTTTTTGCGAAGTTTAAACAACAGTATGAGAACTTATTTCATTTAAAAATGTCTTATATTCATTTAAGAATATAAGAGCTGTGCCTTCTTTATGAGTGGAAACTGATGCCATTACATAATACATAACAAAATAGTCCTATCATCCACAAGACCAGGTTTATGTTATGCACAGTGTTCAGAAATTTGTGAATCAAATAATAATTCATGCCAATTATGTTATATGTCCTTTATATTTAAGGCAGTCCCTTTGAGACATTTTGAAAGATTGCTTGAATCTAAACTATGAAGACATTGAAAAGCTAAAAATAGTACTAAATTAAAAATGAAAGTTCAAGCTTTCCTCAATGATATGTTACAAATAGATACAACTGCAGGGTTCATTACTATTATGTCTAAATCATAATGTTATTGACAGTGTTTCAGCTAAAGTTCTCAAAATATATCTATCCAACAAATGAAGAATTAAAAATAAGTAAAACATCAGAACACAACACCCCTAAAAAAACAAAATGAATGAATATCAATTCGCTTCTATTTCCAACAGCCTACTTACTAACAATAACAGAATTACCTATTGTTATTGTAATTGTCATATTACCCATGATCATATTTCCTACCACCAATTGGTTAATTAATAGCTAATTAATTTATATCCAACTAAGGTTTAATCCAGTTAACATAATAATAAATAATAGTCAGAGTTTCAAAGGGCAGGTTTATATCTTGATATTTATGTCATTTATTCTATTTATTGGTTCAACAAACTTATTAGCTTCTTCCACATTTATTTACACCTACTACATAACTTTAAATAAAACTAGGTACAGCCATCCACTCATGATCTGGCACAGTAATTATTGGCTTTCACTACAAAACAAAAGCATTCTTACCCTAAGGAACACCTCTTTCATTTATACTAGTAATTAGTAAAACTAAGAGCCTGTTTATTAACCTAATAGTCCTATCTGTACAACTAACTTCCAGCATCACTTCTGGCCACCTACTAATTCATCTAATTGGAGGGGTAACACTGTTCTTGATAAGTATTAGTTCCAATAATAGCATCATCACATTTAGTTTTACTGGAAGTTCTTTTTATTTGCTTTATCCTGAATCCAACCATATGTGTTTACATTATTAGTCACGAACTAGGACCAATTACAAAATCTCAGTACAGTTTTTATTCTATCAGCTTTCTTCTAACATCTTGTCTAGTAATTCATTTCACTTCAACATCTTCATTGTACTTGGACCACTATAATACAGGCTAATGTAGTAATTATATATCAGGAACGGTAAGATTTCATTTGAGAAGTTATATGACAAAGTCCCTTTATACCAAATTTTCAATAAGGCATTTTTGGGAAATAATTTTATTTTCTCAGAAATTTTTCTCTTTGATGGCTTTTTCTGAGACTTTCATCATTCCAGTCTAGTTCCACACCAGCAGAAGGCTTATGCTGACCACCCACCATATCCATCACTTGAATTCCTTAGAAGTTACACTTCTAAATACTTTCGTTTTATTCGTTTCCAGAGTTTCTGTTCCTTGGACTTATTATAGCTTAATATAAGTGAGCCACAGTCTTATTCATTGGAATCCATTTAGGAATTTATTTCACAATTCTGTAAGCTATGGAATGTTTGTTCATTTATTTGTTCATTCATTCACAGAGTATTTGTTGCACCATTCAATATCACAGAGTGAATCTGCGGTTCAACATTCTTCATAGCTGGGTAAGCTGGGTTTCAGCTTCACAGGATTTCAATTTGGAAGAAGCTTTAGAAACTCCATTTCCTTCCAGATATTTCTTGTATTTTCATAGTTGAACACAAATAAATGAATACAGGATTATCCACTGTCTACTTTCTCTCATATATGTCTCTTTGGGTTTATCTGATTGTTGTAAATCCATCTTGCCCCCATCCCTACACTTTTCTACATTGAAAATTTGCCTTTGGTTAAAGAACTTTCTGGCTCTTTCTAGAGTTAAGAGCGTTAGTTGCTCTCTATTTAGTCTATGCTTCACCGTTGTCACCTCTGCCAAGTATCTTCTTGCAGTTTTAATTGCTAGTCTTGCTATGGGGGCGGCTCTCTTTCCCCTTTAGAAGGAAAAAACATTCATTTAATTTCTAATCCAATTAAACCATGAACTCATGAGCTCATGCTTTGTGGGCCAGAGCAATGGGCTCTGGAGACATGAGCAGAA
Source organism: Cryptotis parvus (assembly GCA_021461705.1). Lineage (NCBI taxonomy): Eukaryota > Metazoa > Chordata > Mammalia > Eulipotyphla > Soricidae > Cryptotis > Cryptotis parvus. Next base: position 30,167 of record JAJIBD010000230.1, read on the forward strand.
TAGAAATTGCCAACATTAACATGATTCCCTCTCCCACATTCAGGAATGACTAATACAGGGTGAGATTATGTTTTGTGCTCCAGTAGCTTTTTTCAATTAATTAATCAGCAGATACAAGTCCAATAAACAAGTTTCTGGAAATGTTGATTTGTTCCTGGCATTCTTGGGAATGCCAAGGCAGTAACTCAGGAGACTCAGAGGGGTGATCTAGTACTGTCTGGTGATTCTGATATTTGCCTTTCCTAATCCCAAGGTAATTTCGTTTAGCTTCAGAGCATTAGACAGATGATAAACTGACCTAGGGATCAGCAGGTCAGAGTTGAAACAGTGCTGAGAGACTGACTAATCAAATGAATGGAATGCTTACCTTCTATACCAAGTACCCAAGTTCAAACCCTGGTGTCATGCACCCACCCTGAATGCCCCCTGTGGTCCTAGCAGCCAGGCCAAGAGTGCTGTACCACTGGACCTAACCACTGATCCCAAAGTGTCAGATATTACAGGGAGTGACCCGGGACCCAAGCATCTCTGGGGAGGCTCTGAGCATGGGGCCCATAGGAGAGGTCCAGGAACCCTCTCTCCTCCCTCTCACCCCAACACATACAAACAAGAAAACAAAACATAAAATCATATGTGCTCTGTTCCTAGTAGAAGTAGAAAACTCACTAAATCTTAGCCTTAGTGACAAGTGACTTAGGGTGAGTGCCTGAGGACAGCTAAAGCAGGAGAAAAGATGGAGTCCGTCCAGATGTTTGTGAGGTGGAAGACTTTGTTAGTCTCTCAGCTCTGTGGTAATCACCCTTTCCCCACCCCCTTATAAACCAGAATGGCTCTTCTATATTTCTTTTTTATTAAACATTTTATTATACCACCGTGAGACATACAATTACAACGTTGTTCATGTTTAGAGGTTTCGTAACATAGTGTTCCAGCACCCCGCCTCCACCAGTGCCCATTTCCCACCACCAATGTCCCCAATTCTTTCCCACCTCCCATAGCCTGCCTAAATGGCAGGTTCTTTATCTCTTTTATCTCTACCTCTCTCTCTTTTCCTTCTTTTACACATTGTGGGTTGCACTACATACACAAGCCATCATGTGCATTTTTTGCCTGTATTTAATGCTCAGTTCTAAGTTGGTATTAGCCCTTTCGACATTTATTCACACCTGTTCCCTTCTCTGTCTTACCTAACCTCTGACTCCCTCACGTTTGAGGTAACTTCCACTTTTGGTAAGACCACCTGATATATTTATATCATGCAAATAAATGCAGTCATTCCATATCTCTCTCTTTCCTTCTGACTAATTTCACTCAACATGATCCTTTCCATGTCCATCCATTTATAAGGCAAATTTCATAACTTCATTTTTCCTAACAGCTGCATAGTATTCCATTGTATAGATGTACCACAGTTTCTTTATCCAGTCATCAGTTCTATGAAAATAAAAGTGTGGATTGTGTTTCCGCTGTGTGTTTTTGGCTTCCCAGGGTATATTCCCAGGAGTGGTATGGCTGGGTCAAAAAGGGAGCTCAATTTCTAGTCTTTGGAGGAATGTCCATATTGTTTTCCAGAAAGGTTGTACAAGTCGACATTCCCACCAACAATGGATGAGAGTCCCCTTTTCCCCGCATCCACGCCAGCACTTGTTGTTTTTACCCTTTTGGATATGGGCCAGTATCTGTGGTGTGAGGTGATATCTCAGTGTTGTTTTGATTTGCATCTCTCTGATGATTAGTGATGATGAGCATTTTTCATATGCCTTTTGGCCATTCGAATTTCTTCCTTGTCAAAGTTTTCTGTTCATCTCTTCTCCCCATTTTAATGAGGTTGGCTGTTTTCTTCTTATATAGCTGTACCAGTGCCTGATATATCCTGGATACTAACCCCTTATAAGATGGGTATTGGGTGAATATTCTTTCCCATTCTGTGGACTGTGTTTCTATCTTGGTCACTGTTTCTTTCGAGGTGCAGCCAGGATTCTGATCAAAATAGGGGGAAGGAAAATGGGAGTACAATTTAGTGTACAGGAAGAGATTCAGTGGAACTAGGAGAATAAAGAAAGAGGCATCTTGATTTGGTAGAATGGGTAAAATAATGCTATAAGGAGAAAAAAATCTCCATACTGAGAGGAACAAAATTAATTCTATAACTATGCTCCTCATTCCCTGTCTAGATACCAATAAAGAGAGAAACTCAAAGTGGGGGGGGAGGACCAGTTTCCAATGGATAACAATGTAATGAGATGCCAAAATGTCCTCTGTCAAAAATAATAATAACCCAGGAAATGAGTAAATTTCTAAAGGAAGAAAATGTTCCCTGTGACTGCTTAATGCTATAGACTTGTAGCCTGATCCTTGGGACACATGGAGATTCATCTAGGTTCAGATTTCTCACAATTGACTGCAGGACTGTCTTGAACTTCTCTCTCCACCCCACCATAGCCCTGCCACATGTACAGGGGATGATGGAAAACAAAACATGCACAGTTTTATATTGGGTAGTATGGGACAGGAGTGCTGTCAGAGAAGAACCAATGTAAAGGTCTAGTATTTCACAGTGGAAGAGCTCCATGGTTTACTCTCCTGTACTAGAAATAAAAGGTAAAGAATTAGTAGAACATATTATAGAGATTCAACATCTGTTCTAATAATGAAGGCATTAATTCATAAACTAGTTGCATTAATGAGGAAATAAAAATATGGTTTATCTATGAGGATTGGGCCTGAGCTACAGTGGAACAGGTGCTTAGTTCTCTTAACATATTTTGCTGTTTCTTTCCAGAAATATGTCTGTAAATTCCCTTTGGATGAATTAAAATAAATACACCCCAAACATGTATATCTTCTACCTAGGACTTCTATCAGCTTGGAAAAGTACTGCCTAAAGGCCACCAACCTGCCTTAAATGCTGAGAATCAAATGTTCTCAATCACTTTGTATAGTTTTGAGGCTTTTTTCTCACAGCTGTGTGAGATAAAAACAAGTAGCTAATTTGTTCCTGAGTAAACCAAATTCCATTTGCAGAGCTACACTAGAAAAAAAAACACTCAAATGCACATATTCTTGTTTAGCATTCTTTAGACACTCACAAATGCAAAACAATATTCTGTTATTGTCATTTTCTTTCTTTCCTAGTCACCAAGACAGAAAAATATCAGTTTGTGTGTGCAGTCGACTCCATATAAAAATTATGCTAATATATTGCTGACTAGGGATATCTAAGCAATTCAAGAAAAGCAAAACTTCAAAGTCTACATTAACTTCTCTTTTTTCATCAATATTTCTCAGAATCATCATTGCAGTTTTCCATATTTCATTTCTGGGTGTTAAAGGATGACTCTGCCTCAAAAGGTTCTGGAAAAATTAGAGTTTTCCCTCATAAATGTGCACGTTTTGAAAGATCAAGAGGAAATTGACAGAGGTCAGGGTTGACTCTCCTTTGCATTGTACACATCAGGATGTGCTAAGAACGATTGGAGGGGCTGGACATGGGTATTCCAAGTATAGGTGTCTGCTCCAATAACCAAAGCCGCCAGATATTCTAGTTGGCCTACAAAGGAAATATTCTTAGAGGACTAAAAAATAACAGATTAGACAAGAATCCACAGAAAAGTAGTCAGGTCAAGAAAATTGTATTTGACTTATAACAGTCTGTAGAGTTCCTTGGGTTTGAGAGAGTGATTCTAAACAGTCTGCTCAGGTTTTTCAACTTCCCTCTCAAGGTTCTGGCCAGGCAACTGCAGGGTTCTGTTTTTTGTTTTTCTCTTCTTTTGTTTCGTTTTTCAAGAAGGATGAGTCCAAATAGACCAGAGTCAAATTGCTTGGGATGATTGTGAATGTGTGCACTCTGCCTGCCACTAACTGCCTTCCTTCTATTCCAATGGAACAGTCCTGCTCACCTCTAAATAAATGATGAGCAAAAAATTTAATGAATATAGATTGAAGAATAGTTAAAGTATTAGCCCATTGCTTGGCTGTGAGTATGCCTGGAGGCAGGGTGCTTCCCAGGTTTATTCTCTCTCCTCAACTCCTATCTAACACCTTCCTACAGGATGGAATCCCGTGGGTCTGTATTCATGGGTGCTCACACATTTCCCCTTGTTCAGTTTGTTAATATTGATCAAGACAACCAATCATAAGATACTTTTGGAATTTCCATAAAATGTCACAGGCTCCATGCCCTGTGTTCAAATATTTGACCCTAATATCTAAGATCCCTAACCACCAATTCACCTGTATTTATTAAATGCAAGGTGTGCTCAGCACACGAACTCTAATTCTACTGTGTTAGTAATGGTATAGGGTTACAAGGGAGTTTTCTTTCTATGTGAACTTCACAGCTTCTACAAAGTGCCAAATTATGTGGTTCAAAACAAATACTCTGAGTTGATCCCTAAACACCATATCCTATCTGAACAGGAAGCCAATACAGGAGAAATCATAGAAGAAAATAAAATATTGAAGATCATAAGGTTTGATCACTATCACTATCTTCCGTTAATCATCTATTTGCTAGAGCGGGCACCAGTAATATCTCCATATGTCCTATCTCATGCTAGTAGAATCCAAAGGCATCCGCTTGCTCCAGGAACATAAAGAGCCTCAAACCATTATATTAGGTCACGGGAATGACCTAATATAAATGTTACTGGTATTTGGCATATCAAATACTGCACGAGCAGCTTGTCAGGCTTGCTGTTTGATATAGTTATTATTAAGTTTCTAGCTAGCTAAATAAACTTTTGTTATGTTGTGATATTGTTTACCCAATGGACTCTCTACTCTCTCAACTCACTTGCAGCTGAGTTAGGACCAAATGACTAATATTTGCCAGTGAAATTCAAACAGACGTGATCCATGCAACTTTTTAGATTGAAGCAGTTAAGAATTGGTGTTTGTCTTGAACTCTTTTCTTCTTTTGCTCTAAACATCACATTCAATGGCATACTTGCAAGATGTAGTATGCCCACTAAATAGCATCTTTTGCCACAGAATAAGGAATTTTTATTGTGTTAAATCACCAAGATATTGTAATTTGTCTGTTGAAGCCAACATTAGTATTTCTGTAACCCAGATTTCTTTTCCAGCCTCAGTAGATTGAGCCATATTCAAAAGAGATGAAATTAAACCCCAGAGTGAAATTGCTTCAAAATAATATTAATACATAAGCAGTTCTGTAATTTCTTGGGATTAGGAACCACCAATTCACTGGTATTTATTAAATACAAGGTGTGTGCTCAGCACACAGACTCTAATTCTACTGAGTTAGTAATGGTATAGGGTTGCAAGGGAGTTTTCTTTCTATGTGAACTCCACAGCTTCTGCAAAATGCCAAATAGTGTGTTTCAAAACAAATATATTCTTAGTAAACAAGCAGGGTTACTAGGCATTAAATACAGTGTTTCCTCCCCTTAGTCATGTTAGTTTGAACACTAATTCTCTGTTTCTGTTACAGGTCACAAAAATATCTAACCAATATGTTCGGGCTAGTCTTGGTGAAATGTTTCTTAGGCCATTGATGGATGGTGATCTTTTAAAACTTCCCGAAAGTGTCTTCTTGCATATATTTAAATATTGGCTTTGGAATTAGATGAGTTTTTATAAACTACTGAATTTCCAGAATACATATAAATTTAATTCTTTCAGGATGGAAAACTCAATTTCCTCTAGGGAAGTTCATTCCTTTGTATAGTTATTTGGGAAGATAATTTTTTATCTTCCTTTAATAAATCTCATCTTCTACCTACTCTTTGTGCATTTGATGTTTGAAACAATGCAGTCAAGCCTTCCATCTTTTTCACACAACAGCCTTTGAATACTAAAAGAGAATAATTAACCCCCACTAAACTTCTGTTTGGCATATTAGCTCCACTGAATTACAAGTCTTCACAAGTGATTTTGTTTTTACTTTCTGCATTTATGTATCTACTCTTTCCAAAGATGATTTAAGATTTTAAGAAAAAAAGAGAGAGGCAGGTGTAATAATTTAAAGGGTTAATACATATTTATATTTGAATGTAATCTGTGGCTCTGAATTTCCTGGAAGCCAAAACAGAAGGATAAATATGATAAGTTTATATGTTTTCAATATTGGAACAAGAAAACATCCCCAAAAATAGTTTTTTAGAACTTTATCATTCAATTCCTTTTTCTTTTAAAAAATTTTTTATTATACCACCATTAGATATACAATTACAAAGATGTTCATGTTTGTGTTTCAATCACACATTGTTCCAGCATGAATCCCTCCACCAGTGCCCATTTCCCATCACCACCACCAATGTCCCCTGTTTACCTCCCCCTCCCCAAGCCTGCCTCTATGGAAGGCACTTTACCTCTCCTCTCTCTCTCTTTCTCTCTCTCTTTCCCCCTTCCTTCTCTTACACATTGTGGCTTGCAATATATACATTGAGAGGTTATCATGTATATTCCTTTGCCTACATTCAATGCTCATGTTTAGCTGGTATTATCATTTCCAACGATTATTAGTACACTGTTCCTTTCTGTGTCTTACCTAACCTCTGACTCCCACATCCTTGCAGTAGATTCCACCTACTGACAAGACTCCTGATCCATGTTTCTCCTGGCCTTGGATATTGATATCATACTATTTTTTATATCCTGCAAATAAATGCAGTCATTCTATCTGTCCTTTTCTCTCTGGCTAATTGCTAATTTCACTCAGCATGATCCTATCCATGTCCAATCATTTATAGGCAAATTTCATAACTTCATTTTTCCTAATAGCTGCATAGTATTCCATTGTGTAGATGTACCAAAGTTTCTTTATCCAGTCATCTGTTCTTGGGCATACTGGTTGTTTCCAGATTCTGACTGTGGTGAATAGTGCTGCTATGAACATAGAAGTGCGAATGGTGTCTCTGCTGTGTGTGTGTGTGTGTTTTTTTTGCCTCCCAGGGTGTATTCCCAGGACTGGTATAGATTGGGTCAAATGGGAGCTCAATTTCTAGTTTTTTGGAGAAAAAAAGAAATTTGCCTATAAATGGATGGACATAAAGAGGATCATATTGAGTGTAATTAGCCAGAAGGAAAAAGACAGATATAGAATGACTGCATTTATTTGCATGAAATAAATATATATGTATATATACATATATATACTTATGTCATATATACACACAAATATTATGATACCAATATTCAAGATCAGGCAAAACATGAATCAGGAGGTCTTGTCAACAGGTGGAATCTACTGCAAATGTGTAAAAGTCAGAGGTTAGGCAAGGTAAGGTAAGACAGAGAGGGAACAGTGTGCTAATAATTGTTGAAAATAATAATATCCGACTAGAACTGAGAATTGAATATAGGCAAAAAGATACACATGATAACTTCTCAATGTATGCATTGCAATCCACAATGTGTAAGAGAAGGAAAGAGAGAGAGAGAGAGAGGGAGAGAGAGAAGAGATAAAAAAAACCTGCCATAGAGGCAGACTAGGGAAGGGGAGGAATTGGGGACATTGGTGGTGGGAAATGGGCACTGCGGTGGGATAGGTGCTAGAACACTGAATGACCGAAACCCAAACATGAACATCTTTGTAATTGTATGTATCACGGTGGTATAATAAAATGTTTTTAAGTAAATAAATTAAAATTAAAAAAAAAAGTTAAAAATGTTCTAGTTTTTGTAGGTCTTAATCAAAATAATAAATATGGACATTTTGGAGGAATGTCAATATTAATTTCCAAAAAAGGCTGTACCAATTAACATTCCCACCACCAGTGAATGAGAAACCCTTTCTCTCTGCATCCACACCAGCACTTGCTGTTCTTGCTCTTTTGGATATATGCTAGTCTCTGTGGTGTGAGATGATATCTCATTGTCCTTTTGATTTGCATCTCCCCTAATGATTAGTGACAATGAGCATTTTTTTCATATGCCTTTGGCCATTCAAATTTCTTCCTTGTCGAAGTTTCTGTTCATTTCTTCTCCCCCATTTTTTGGTGGGCTTGATTGTTTTCTTCTTGTAAAGTTCTTACAGTGCTTGATATATCCTGGATATTAACCCCTTATCAGATGAATATTGGGTGAATATTCTTTCCCATTCTGTGGGCTGTCTTTGTATCTTGGTCACCATTTCTTTTGGGGTGAAGAAGCTTTTAGTTTCATGTAGTCATATATGTATATCTTTGCTTCAAAATGCTTTGTTAGAGGTGTTTCATCTTTGAAGATGCCTTTAACTTCAATGTCGTGGAGGGTTTTCCTACATTTTCTTCTTTATGGATTTAAAGACTGACATTGAGATTTTTAACCCATTTTCATCTGACTTTTTGTGCATGGTGTTAGACAGTGGTCCAAATTCTTTTTACACATAGCTGCCCAATTTTCCCAGCACCACTTATTGAAGAGACTGTCCTTGCTCCATTCTGTACTTTTTTGCTCCTTTATTAAAGTTTAAATGATCATGTATTTGAGGGTGTATGTCAGGATTCTCAACTCTATTTATAGGTTCACAGGTCTGTTTGTACTCCAATACCATTCTGTTTTAAGCCTTGTCCCTAAGATCAGGGACAAGACTAGGTTTCCCACTCTCACCACTTCTATTCAATATAGTACTGGACGTACTTGTCATAGCAATCAGAAAAGAAAAGGACATTAAGGGTATCCAGATAGGCAAGGAAGAAGTCAAGCTATCACTATTTGCAGATGATAGGATATTATACCTAGGAAGCCCCCTTAACTCTCTACCAAAAAGCTCCTAGAAACAATAGATAACTATATTAGAGTGGCAGGGGTACAAAATCAATATCCCAAAACTCAATGGCTTTCGTCTATACAAATAATGAAAGAGAAGAAAGGGATATTAAGAAAATGATCCCATTTACAGTGTGCCACAGAAAATCAAATCCTAGGAATTAGCTTAACTAAGAATTATACCCAGAGAACCCTAAACTCTACCAAAAAGCTCCTAAAAAACTATAGATACTTATAGTAGAGTGGCAGGGTACAAAATCAATACCCAAAAGTCAGTGGCTTTCCTATATTAAAAAATGAAAGAGAAGAAGGGTATATTAAGAAAACGATTTCATTCACAATTGTGCCACAGAAAATCAAATACCTAGGAATCAGCTTAACCAAGTGTGTAAAGGACCTGTACAAAGAAAACTACAAGACACTACTTCAAGAAATAAAAGAGGACATGAGGAAATGGAAACACATTCCCTGCTCATTGATTGGGAGAATTAACATTGTAAAAATGGTAATGCTCCCTAGAGCTTTACACAGATTCAATGTGGTCCCTATAAGGATACGCATGCCATTCTTCAAAGAAATTGAACCAAATACTCCTGAAATTTGTATGGAATAATAAACCCCCATGAATAGCTAAAGCAATCCTTGGGAAAAAGAAGATGGGAGGCATCACCTTTCGCAGCTTCAAACTGTACTACAAAGCAGGAGTGATTAAACAGCATGGTACTGGAATAAAAACAAACCTGTGGATCTATGGAATACAATTGAGTATTCTGACACCCATCCTCAAATATATGATCATTTAATCTTTGATAAAGGAGCAAAAAGTATGAAATGGATCAAGGAAAGCCTCTTCAACAAGTGGTGCTGGGAAAACTGGGCAACTACATGTAAAACAATGAATTTGGGGGACCGGAGAGATAGCCCAGTGATAGGGCGTTTGCCTTGCATGCGGCCTGCCCATGCCGGCCCAGGTTCGATCCCAGGCATCCCATATGGTCCCCCAAGCACTGCCAGGAGTAATTCCTGAGTACAGAGCCAGGAGAAACCCCTGAGCATAGCCGGGTGTGACCCAAAAAAAAAAAAAAAAAAAAAAAAGAATTTGAAGCTCCGTCTATCACCATGCACAAAAAGTCAGATAAATGCATTAAAGATCTTGATATCAGACCTTAATCCATAAAGTACGTCCAAAGAAAATATAGGAAAAAAAACCTCTACAACATTGAAACTAACGGCATCTTCAAAGATGAAGCACTGCTAACAAAGCAACTGGAAGCAAAGATAAACATATGGGACGACATGAAACTAAAAAACCTTCTTCACCTCAAAAGAAATGGTGACCAAAAATACAAAGACAGTCCACAGAATGGGAAAAGCCTATACCTGCCTGATAAGGGGTTAATATCCAGGATATATCAGACACTGGTAGAACTTCACAAGAAGAAAACAGCCAACCCCATCAAAAAAATGGGGGAGAAGAAATGAACAGAAACTTCGACAAGGGAAGAAATTCGAATGGCCAAAAGGCATATGAAAAAAATGCTCATTATCACTAATCATCAGAGAGATGCAAATCAAAACAACACTGAGATATCATCTCACACCACAGAGACTGGCATATATCCAAAAGAGCAAGGGCAACAAATGCTGGCGTGTATGCGGGGAGAAAGGGACTCTCATCTGTTGTTGGTGGGAATGTCGACTGGTACAGCCTTTTTAGAAAACAATATGGACACTCCTCCAAAAACTAGAAATTTAGATCCTGTTCAACCCAGCCATACCACTCCTGGGAATATACCTTGTGAGGCCAAAAACACACAACAGAAACACCATCTGCACTTTTATTTTTATAACAGCACTATTCACAATAGCCAGAATCTGGAAATAGCCAGAGTGCCGAGAACTGATGATTGGATAAAGAAACTGTGGGTACATCTACACAATGTAATTCTATGCAGCTCTTAGGAAAAAATGAAGTTTTGAAATTTGCCTATAAATGGATGGACATGGAGAGGACCATGTTGAATGAAATTAGCCATAAGGGAAAAGACAGATATAGAATGACTGCATTT
>JAJIBD010000231.1:0-21107 GCA_021461705.1 Cryptotis parvus
AGATCATCTGCGTTCCGAACCGTGAGTGAAATGATGGATTTCTCGTGGTATAGATATGTTGTACCTTTTTATTGGGACAGAATCACATAGCCCAGTCAATGAAGTTCCTTTCTGAGAACTACTCAATCTTTTTCACAAATCATCTGGGTCCTTGCTATTTTTAAACTGTACCTTTGTGCCTGGACAATGTTTTAACAGAGAGAGGGAAGAAAGTAATAGTTTGAATGCAATCTTTTAGGGACGAGGGTTTACTCAGCGATTAAAGAAATAAGTGAGAATCAAAAAAACTACAAAGGTAAACTGGTCTCCAAGCTTGAGGACAGAATTATTAAACAGATTTTAAAATTTGAGGAAAAATTAGAAGGACAGGATTTAAAATTCAAAGAAAAATTAGAAGAACAGGATTTAAAATTCAAAGAAAAAATTAGAAGAACAGGAAGATAAAATTATTAAACAGGATTTAAAATTTGAAATAAAGTTTGAAGAGCAGAAGAAGGATATCGATAAAATCAGCATTATCTTAGAGGAAGAAATTGACAGACAGAGAGATAGAATAGATGGACAGAAAGAGGAGGTTTGGAAGTTACACATAAGATTGAAAGAACAAAAGGGAAGAAACATATAGGAAACTTGAAAACTTAAACCAAGAAATGGATGTGTTACGCAGGGAGATTTCTGATTTCATAACTTATCAATCAGGACCTAACGCATACCCAATACTGAGGTGTGAACCAACTAAAAGCCATTCACAAACACGCCCCAAAGCTGTAGACTTGAAAAAGGTGTATACATTCCCAGCAAAAAAAATCTAAAAAAGAATTCTAATGTGGCTGATAACTTAGAGGAGGAACAGGAAAACCCAGAAGAGGCAAATTCCCAAGCTGAAAATCTCCCCAGAGTTAATACCCTCAATGGGTAGATGTTCCTCTGCCAGATACCACAAGCTCTGATGAGGAAGAACGGGAGGAACAGATTAGCACGAGTCAAAGAGCAAAGCCCAGCAATCTTTCTCATGACCAATCAAAGATAAAGTAAAACCGATTCATGAAGACTTAAAAATTGAGGCAATAACCCCGTTTAGGAAGGCTTGCGACAGGTTTGGAATATCAAGTCCTTATACTTTAAAATATTTAGCTGATTGGAGCGAAAATGATCAGTGGGTATTGGGAGACTTTGAAACGGTAGCCCATACTTGTCTAAACAAATCACAGTACATGCAATGGCATATGTGGTATGCAGATGGGGTTAACCAGAATATTGACACTTTAAGAGAAAAGGAATCAGGCCATACTATAACTTTTGCCATGCTAAAAGGTGAAGGTGAATGGAAAAGAAAGCAAAACAAGCGACATTACCTGAACCTATTTTAAAATTTGTTCGGGAGACAGCATTAAAGCGTGGGAAAGAGTAGGTTCCGACCCAGAATTTCTAGGTAGCTATACGAAAATTTACCAGGGTCGTGATGAACCATACTTTGATTTTGTTGGGAGATTATGTGAAACAATCCAAAGACAGGTTCAAGACCCAACCACTCAAGAAATCCTAAAACGAAACTTAGCATATGAGAATGCTAATCAAAAATGTCGAGCATTACTATATGGTATTAAGGAAAGGATGACCTCATGGGGTATCTAAAGGCCTGTAGAAATGTCGGTTTAACCTCCCATAAAACACAGGGAAGATATAGAGGCTTATCCCATACAGCAGGAGGATCAGGAGGGGGATGAAATGTCAGACAGCTCTAGGGGGGAGAAACAATAAACTTCAAAGAATAAACAAACAAACAAAGAGAAACTATTCTAATAATCGCAGCTCCACCCTCGGAGGGCCCCACCTGGACCATGCCCAAGGTGCAGGAAGGGAAAACATTGGGCCAGAGACTGTCGGTCTCGGAGACGAAGTCAGCCTCAGGCTTCATCTGGACAGATAACCTGCTTTAACTGTGGAGGGAAGGGGCACAACCGTAGAGATTGCCCATCTCCTAAAACTATCAATACAGGGCAACATCCTAATAATCCCTTTATGGGAAATATTACATGGACTCCCTCCCAGGTTCCACAAGTTCCGCAGGCTCAAATGACACCTATGCCTCCTCGAATGCGGGAAACTGGGTGGGGGCCAGCCCCAGGCCCAGCTGAATCCAGGGGCACCCTCATTCATCCCACCTGCCCAGTATCCTCCGAATCAGAACCCACAGAATTACAATCAATAAATACTCTCCAGCCTACCACATCAGGCAGTGGCAGTCTCGACATTCTTTGCCCTAAGACTGTCACAATAGACCCAAGTCAAGACCCCTACATGCTAAAAACAGGGATAAAAAGGACCTGCTCCCCAGGTAGTATGGGTTTAATTCAGGGGAGCGATTGGCTGAAATTCTAAGGGAATTATGGTGCATTTCGGACTTCTGGATCCTGAATCTCATGGAGAAATAATACTGTCAATATCTGTGCCAACTAAATGGACTTTTAAAAAAGGGGAACCACTTTGCTAAACTATTATTATTTTTTGAGGATCCGTATAGTCAGTCCGAACACCCTACAGCTGGTGGCTTAAACAGTACCAACCATTCTGCCAACTTCATTGTTGGTTATGCAGCCACACAGAACCAAGCCCACCAGCCACCATGCTAACTATCTAGTTGGGTACACTGCCAGAATTTCTCAGGCCAAGCGGCCGGTTATACCCATTGAAATTTATAAAAGGAAATTCAAAGGCATGTTGGATACAGGGGGCAGACATATCCATAATCTCCACCAAGTATTGGCCCTCTAACTGGGCCCTAAAGAAAGTGTCCCATAGCCTGAGCGGGGTAGGCAATATCTCCTCCTCTCTTCTCCGACAGAGTGCCAGGTGGCTGCCGTGTATTGGCCCTGAAGGGAATGTAGCCATGGTCCAGCCTTATATAGCCCCTATGCCTTTAACTTTGTGGGGTCGAGACATGTTGGAGCAGTGGGGGCAGTAATCCACATACCTCGTCCAATCCCCTGTCGAGCACCAATTCCAGCTCTCCATAATAAGCCTAACACCGGGAGTAACCCTTTTTTAATTGGGGCCGCTGTGGTTAGCGCCCACCACCTATCCGTATTCAGTGGAAGTCTGACAAACCTATATGGACACCACAGTGGCCCCTCAATACCAAAAAATTAGAGGCGCTAACAAATCTAGTGGAAGAACAGCTGAAATTAGGACATATTGAGGAAACGTTTTCAGAATGGAATTCCTCCTGTTTTTGTAATACCAGAAAAAAAATCAGGCAAATGGCGTTTGCTGATTGACTTAAGGAATGTAAATTCTACTATGGTCCCCATGGGAGCCCTACAACCTGGGCTCCCCTCTCCAGCAGCTATTCCTAAGGATTGGCCGCTAATTATCATAGATTTAAAAGACTGCTTTTACAGCATACCTATCCACCCAGATGATCGGAAAAGGTTTGCATTTTCAGTCCCTTCCATTAATTATAAAGGTCCTTTACGTAGGTTTCAGTGGACAGTATTGCCCCAAGGGATGACTAATTCACCTACGATGTGTCAACACTTTGTTGATGAGGTTTTGCGACCCATTCGTGCTAAATTTCCTGGTGCATACATCATCCACTACATGGATGATATCCTGCTAGCTTGTGACAATTCCAGAGATCTCCAGAATTTATATAATGATGTAATGACAGTTTTACCAGAGGCTGGCTTACAAGTAGCTCCGGAAAAAATTCAGATGCAGCCTCCATATGAATATTTGGGCTATGCTCTTGACCGCACTACAGTGCGCCCTCAAAAAATTTCCATTAGTCAGAAAGGGCTCAAAACCTTGAATGATTTTCAAAAACTGCTGGGGGATATCAACTGGGTGCGCCCTCCCTTGGTATTCCTAACTGTGAGCTCAGTAACCTGTTCCACACCCTTGAAGGTGATCCTGCTTTAAATAGCCCAAGGCAGCTAACTCCTAAAGCTCAGAAGGAATTAGATTTTTTCATGGATCGGCTTCAAAAATCTTACCTCTCCAGATTTAATCCCGGAGAAAAGGTATGGTTCTTGGTCTTCAACACTCCCTGAGTCTCCAACTGCTGCTATAGCCCAATTATCTGGACCGTTAGAATGGGTTTACTTACATAACAAGCAGAATCGTACTGCTACACCTTACCTTGAGATGATAGCTAACCTCATAATTAAGGGAAGATCAAGAACCCAAGTATTACTTGGACATGATCCCCATGTAATTGTACTACCTGACCCTAAAAAGAAATTGAAGCTGTTTTACCACTCAGTGAAATCCTTCAAAGAGCTTTAGCAGATTTTTCAGGAGAAATATCTTATCATTACCCAGCTGGAAAAACCTGGGAATTTCTGAAAAGGACACCTTTTGTAATTTCCACCATTGTCCGCTCCTCTCCCATTCCTGATGCTCCAGTGTATTATATTGATGGCTCCTCATCAGGAAGGGGTGGAATTACAGGTCCTTCGTTGACCACTACTGTACATACAAATTATAAATCTGCCCAACAAGTGGAACTCGCCACCCTGATACATTTACTATCCCATATATCTGGCCCATGTAATGTGGTGAGTGATTCTGCATATGTAGTTGGTTTATTTCCTGGAATTGTCACTGCTTCTTTAAATGCCCATAATCCTATAATTCAGGAGCTACTCCATAAACTACAAGATCTCCTCCGAAATAGAACATTCCCTATATACATCTCCCACATCCGTTCTCACAGCCGACTCCCGGGCCAATGGTTCGAGGAAACGAAGCGGCAGATCTCTTGGCAGCACCAGTATTTAAATCAGCTGAGGAAGAGCACCAGACTCTACATACAAATGCCCGCCGCCTTCATGTACACCATGGCATCCCATGGAGACAAGCTAGACAAATTGTCCGCAACTGTCCTGTCTGTGCTCCTTTACATTGTACATCTCATGTAGCAGGAGCAAATCCTCGAGGTTTACAGACAAACCAATTGTGGCAGATGGATATAACTCATACTAACCTATTTCCCAACAAACCTTTCCTTCATGTGGTCATCGATACATATTCCCGGTTCATATGGGCTGTTCCTATGACGTCTGGAAAGAGCTAAATCTGTTTGTTCATTTTTACTCCAGTGCTTCTCCGTCATGGGTATTCCCCATACCATAAAAACAGATAATGGTCCTGCTTACACCAGCAAAACCTTCAAATCCTTTTGCGAGGAATGGCAGATCAAACATATTACAGGAATTCCATATAATCCACAAGGACAAGGAATAGTTGAACGTGCCCACAGAACGCTTAAAACTCAGCTATTAAAGCAACGAAAAACAAGTATGCCTCCAATGGATTCTTTATCTTTAACATTATTCACCTTAAACTTCTTAAATATACCTCAAGGAGATCCCTATACCGCGGCTGAACGTCACTTTCAAGAAGATACGCAAACTCAAAAAACAGTCAATTCACCTATCTGGGTGAAAATTGATGATAAATGGATTGCAGGTCACCTCCTCATTCGGGAAGAGGCTATGCTTTCATTTCTACAGACGATAACCCTGCCAAGAAACTCTGGGTTCCTCTGCGACTTGTTAAGACTAGAATTCTCCAAGAATCAGAAAACAACTAATTCTTTCAATATAAAGTCTTAAATTTTAAATTGCAAATTGCTGTTTAAACTTCCTGGATTGGTTCATTTTAATAATGATCTTGTTTTGCAGTCTGTGATCATGGTTCATGTCTAATATCTTGCCTTACAGCCTAAATATTTTCTTTCTTAAAAAAAAAAGGGTGGAAAAATGGGTGGACTCTGAGCACAGTGCTCATTACAAAAATGTTTGCTAAATCAATGAAAAATTGTTTTTCTAATGATTCTGTTCACAGGATGAGATATTCGAATCCAGTAAACCTGTGCTACAGTGCTCAATACTCCGAGACTCCTAAAACAGTGCTTGCTAAAAATTTAATAATTTGCAAAACTAATTTTTCCCAATGCTCTATTCACAGGAAAAGACACTTTCTCACCATCATTTGCCGGCTTTCTATTCATGAAGCGCTTGACTCGTTACCATTTATCACCCTAAATGGGTCACATATACAGCTGTAAGATATTGATCGATCAAATATATGTGTGTGTGTGTGTGTGCGTGTGGTGGCCACCATTATGTTTGTGATTAATGTTGTGTCTATGTTATGTCTCAACTACTACCTTCTCAATTTCTGACCACTACAAACCTCTATTACATTCATCAGCTCCACTGCTGATCCACTAGGTTTATCAATTTTAAAATCATCAATTCTCATACTTATTTCCCTGCTCCACCCATGTTGGAGCTTCTTTATGTTATTCTCTCCATCCCAGACTTGGATCCCTACAAAGCCTTAAAATCTCTACTTGTGATTAACCTCGAAAAGTGTTTTTGTCTCGCCTAAGCTACAGGTACAGTTACCGGTGCCAATGTTCCCTTGCTGAAGAAGCCCTGCAAGACGCCCACACCGATGTTCCGGACACCTGTTCCAGCACTCAAGACTCCAGTTCCAGAATTCGAGATACTTGTTCCAGTGCTCATGAAACCTGATCCAGTGTTCCTGATAATACATCGAGTCCCTGATGATTGCTCTCCCGAGACTCATTCCTGTCTTCACCAATGCTGCTGTTCCAGAATCAGTTCTTCAGTTCTTCAGACCTTGTTCCGGAGATGTGACTTCATGGGAAATTGACTCTCACTAATTTAGGACAATACAGGCTGTAGTCTGTTATGACCAAACAGCCAGAGACATTTTACTATGAACTTTACTCGGTTCAAAATTAATTCGGACATTGGGACAACATATGATATTACCTTGTAATTGGAATTGTTCCTTTTCTGTTTCTCTCCTCTGTATGTATTATTTAGAATACTTGTATTTTTATATTTTTGTAAACAAAAAAAGGGAGAGTTGTTGGAGGACATGTTTAGCTAATCTGGGAGTTTTGTTGTTTTGCTCACTCCCAGCTTAATCTTATTTAAGCCAATGTTCATTCTAATGAGATCTCTCTTCTATGTAAACACTGCTAGAGGGCGTGGCAGTTACAGAAGTCACCTTGATTGAATAACTTCTGACTTATACATCTACTAAGACTTCTATGTTTTCTAGATTGGGCACAGCTCCTCTTTATACCCACTGCACCCAACGTGGGACAGTTAGAATTTACCAGGAGACTACCACCCTGGCTACGCTGAGACTAAAGGTAGACTATAGGAAGGATCATACTAGTTTGCTCTAAGCAGGCGAGTATGACCCTTTCAGTACATGAGAACAAGATACTCAGAATCACCCTGGTGCAGATAATAATAAGGACCTTGTGGGTACCATCTAGATTACATGAAGCTCATGAAGTTAAGATGTATTACTTTTATATCAGCCCCTCTCTCTCCAGTGTTTTACATAAGAGATAATCTCGGGATTAGTCCTTGGTGTAACCTTTGTTTATACCTACAATAGGGTGTGTGGCACTACACTCTGTTTAGGGTTCTTTGTTGGCATGACAACCTCCCGATTGGATTACTTTGGTGTATATAAGGGGCTGACTTGAGGCCCCTTCACCTTTTACCTTTTGCCTTTTGGTTCCTCAGCCTTCAGCTTTTGGCTCCTGCGGCTTTTGGCTTTTTGGCTTTGGTCTTTTGCTCTTTGGCCTTTTGCTCCATCTTCTGAGTGCTGTGGAAGAGCTTTTTGTACTATTAAAAGCCATTTTTGGAACTGCACCGGACTCGTGAGTTTTCATCTGTTCTCCCGGCGTCCTCGGAGGTAGAAGACAACCTCTGTCCTGACACTGTCGGGGACCCCGGCTAGTTCCCCGACATTTGGCGTCCCTGGGTGGGCTCGACGCGGACATCGTCTGGCCTAATCATCATCGGACAGAGATCATCTGCGTCCGAACCGTGAGTGAAATGATGGATTTCTCGTGGTATAGATATGTTGTACCTTCTATTGGGTCAGAATCATACATAGCCCAGTCAATGAAGTTCCTTTCTGAGAACTACTCAATCTTTTCACAAATCATCTGGGTCCTTGCTATTTTTAAACTGTACCTTTGTGTAAGGACAATGTTTAATAGAGAGAGGGAAGAAAGTAATAGTTTGAATGCAATCTTTAGGGACGAGGTTTACTCAGCGATTAAAGAAATAAGTGAGAATCATAAAACTACAGGTAAACTGGTCTTAAAGCTTGAGGACAGAATTATTAAACAGATTTTAAAATTTGAGGAAAAATTAGAAGAACAGGATTTAAAATTCAAAGAAAAATTAGAAGAACAGGATTTAAAATTCAAAGAAAAATTAGAAGAACAGGAAAATAAAATTATTAAACAGGATTTAAAATTTGAAATAAAGTTTGAAGAGCAGAAGAAGGATATCGATAAAATCAGCATTATCTTAGAGGAAGAAATTGACAGACAGAGAGATAGAATAGATGGACAGAAAGAGGGAGGTTTGGAAGTTACACATAAGATTGAAAGAACAAAAGGAAGAAACATATAGGAAACTTGAAAACTTAAACCAAGAAATGGATGTGTTACGCAGGGGAGATTTCTGATTTCATAACTTATCAATCAGGACCTAGCGCATACCCAATACTGAGGCGTGAACCAACTAAAAGCCGTTCACAAACACGCCCCAAAACTGTAGACTTGAAAAAGGTGTATACATTCCCAGCAAAAAAAATCTAAAAAAGAATTCTAATGTGGCTGATAACTTAGAGGAGGAACAGGAAAACCCAGAGGAGGCAAATTCCCAAGCTGAAAATCTCCCCAGAGTTAATACCCTCAATGGGGTAGATGTTCCTCTGCCAGATACTACAAGCTCTGATGAGGAAGAACGGGAGGAACAGATTAGCTCGAGTCAAAGAGCAAAGCCCAGCAATCTTTCTCATGACCAATCTAAAGATAAAGTAAAACCGATTCATGAAGACTTAAAAATTGAGGCAATAACCCCGTTTAGGAAGGCTTGCGACAGGTTTGGAATATCAAGTCCTTATACTTTAAAATATTTAGCTGATTGGAGCGAAAGTATGTCAGTGGGTATTGGGAGACTTTGAAACGGTAGCCGATACTTGTCTAAACAAATCACAGTACATGCAATGGCATATGTGGTATGCAGATGGGGTTAACCAGAATATTGACACTTTAAGAGAAAAGGAATCAGGCCATACTATAACTTTTGCCATGCTAAAAGGTGAAGGTGAATGGAAAAACAAAGCAAAACAAGCGACATTACCTGAACCTATTTTAAAATTTGTTCGGGAGACAGCATTAAAGGCGTGGGAAAGAGTAGGTTCCGACCCAGAATTTCTAGGTAGCTATACGAAAATTTACCAGGGTCGTGATGAACCATACTTTGATTTTGTTGGGAGATTATGTGAAACAATCCAAAGACAGGTTCAAGACCCAACCACTCAAGAAATCCTAAAACGAAACTTAGCATATGAGAATGCTAATCAAAAATGTCGAGCATTACTATATGGTATTAAGGAAAAGGCTGACCTCATGGGGTATCTAAAGGCCTGTAGAAATGTCGGTTTAACCTCCCATAAAACACAGGATGATATAGAGGCTTATCCCATACAGCAGGAGGATCAGGAGGGGGATGAAATGTCAGACAGCTCTAGGGGGAGAAACAATAAACTTCAAAGAATAAACAAACAAACAAAGAGAAACTATTCTAATAATCGCAGCTCCACCCCTCGGAGGGCCCCACCTGGACCATGCCCAAGGTGCAGGAAGGGAAAACATTGGGCCAGAGACTGTCGGTCTCGGAGACGAAGTCAGCCTCAGGCTTCATCTGGACAGATAACCTGCTTTAACTGTGGAGGGAAGGGGCACAACCGTAGAGATTGCCCATCTCCTAAAACTATCAATACAGGGCAACATCCTAATAATCCCTTTATGGGAAATATTACATGGACTCCCTCCCAGGTTCCACAAGTTCCGCAGGCTCAAATGACACCTATGCCTCCCTCGAATGCGGGAAACTGGGTGGGGGCCAGCCCCAGGCCCAGCTGAATCCAGGGGCACCCTCATTCATCCCACCTGCCCAGTATCCTCCGAATCAGAACCCACAGAATTGCAATCAATAAATACTCTCCAGCCTACCACATCAGGCAGTGGCAGTCTCGACATTCTTTGCCCTAAGACTGTCACAATATACCCAAGTCAAGACCCCTACATGCTAAAAACAGGGATAAAAGGACCTGCTCCCCAGGTAGTATGGGTTTAATTCAGGGGAGCGATTGGCTGAAATTTAAGGGAATTATGGTGCATTTCGGACTTCTGGATCCTGAATCTCATGGAGAAATAATACTGTCAATATCTGTGCCAACTAAATGGACTTTTAAAAAGGGGAACCACTTGCTAAACTATTATTATTTTTTGAGGATCCGTATAGTCAGTCCGAACACCCTACAGCTGGTGGCTTAAACAGTACCAACCATTCTGCCAACTTCATTGTTGGTTATGCAGCCACACAGAGCCAAGCCCACCAGCCACCTGCTAACTATCTAGTTGGGTACACTGCCAGAATTTCTCAGGCCAAGCGGCCGGTTATACCCATCGAAATTTATAAAAGGAAATTCAAAGGCATGTTGGATACAGGGGCAGACATATCCATAATCTCCACCAAGTATTGGCCCTCTAAGTGGGCCCTAAAGAAAGTGTCCCATAGCCTGAGCGGGGTAGGCAATATCTCCTCCTCTCTTCTCCGACAGAGTGCGAGGTGGCTGCCGTGTATTGGCCCTGAAGGGAATGTAGCCATGGTCCAGCCTTATATAGCCCCTATGCCTTTAACTTTGTGGGGTCGAGACATGTTGGAGCAGTGGGGGGCAGTAATCCACATACCTCGTCCAATTCCCTGTCGAGCACCAATTCCAGCTCTCCATAATAAGCCTAACACCGGGAGTAACCCTTTTTAATTGGGGCCGCTGTGGTTAAGCGCCCACCACCTATCCGTATTCAGTGGAAGTCTAACAAACCTATATGGACACCACAGTGG
Organism: Cryptotis parvus; assembly: GCA_021461705.1. NCBI lineage: Eukaryota > Metazoa > Chordata > Mammalia > Eulipotyphla > Soricidae > Cryptotis > Cryptotis parvus. The sequence continues at coordinate 10,992 of JAJIBD010000231.1, forward strand.
CCCCTCAATACCAAAAAAATTAGAGGCGCTAACAAATCTAGTGGAAGAACAGCTGAAATTAGGACATATTGAGGAAACGTTTTCAGAATGGAATTCTCCTGTTTTTGTAATACAGAAAAAATCAGGCAAATGGCGTTTGCTGATTGACTTAAGGAATGTAAATTCTACTATGGTCCCCATGGGAGCCCTACAACCTGGGCTCCCCTCTCCAGCAGCTATTCCTAAGGATTGGCCGCTAATTATCATAGATTTAAAAGACTGCTTTTACAGCATACCTATCCACCCAGATGATCGGAAAAGGTTTGCATTTTCAGTCCCTTCCATTAATTATAAAGGTCCTTTACGTAGGTTTCAGTGGACAGTATTGCCCCAAGGGATGACTAATTCACCTACGATGTGTCAACACTTTGTTGATGAGGTTTTGCGACCCATTCGTGCTAAATTTCCTGGTGCATACATCATCCACTACATGGATGATATCCTGCTAGCTTGTGATAATTCCAGAGATCTCCAGAATTTATATAATGATGTAATGACAGTTTTACCAGAGGCTGGCTTACAAGTAGCTCCGGAAAAAATTCAGATGCAGCCTCCATATGAATATTTGGGCTATGCTCTTGACCGCCCTACAGTGCGCCCTCAAAAAATTTCCATTAGTCAGAAAGGGCTCAAAACCTTGAATGATTTTCAAAAACTGCTGGGGGATATCAACTGGGTGCGCCCCTCCCTTGGTATTCCTAACTGTGAGCTCAGTAACCTGTTCCACACCCTTGAAGGTGATCCTGCTTTAAATAGCCCAAGGCAGCTAACTCCTAAAGCTCAGAAGGAATTAGATTTTTTTCATGGATCGGCTTCAAAAATCTTACCTCTCCAGATTTAATCCCGGAGAAAAGGTATGGTTCTTGGTCTTCAACACTCCTGAGTCTCCAACTGCTGCTATAGCCCAATTATCTGGACCGTTAGAATGGGTTTACTTACATAACAAGCAGAATCGTACTGCTACACCTTACCTTGAGATGATAGCTAACCTTATAATTAAGGGAAGATCAAGAACCCAAGTATTACTTGGACATGATCCCCATGTAATTGTACTACCCGACCCTAAAAAAGAAATTGAAGCTGTTTTACCACTAAGTGAAATCCTTCAAAGAGCTTTAGCAGATTTTTCAGGAGAAATATCTTATCATTACCCAGCTGGAAAAACCTGGGAATTTCTGAAAAGGACACCTTTTGTAATTTCCACCATTGTCCGCTCCTCTCCCATTCCTGATGCTCCAGTGTATTATATTGATGGCTCCTCATCAGGAAGGGGTGGAATTACAGGTCCTTCGTTGACCACTACTGTGCATACAAATTATAAATCTGCCCAACAAGTGGAACTCGCCACCCTGATACATTTACTATCCCATATATCTGGCCCATGTAATGTGGTGAGTGATTCTGCATATGTAGTTGGTTTATTTCCTGGAATTGTCACTGCTTCTTTAAATGCCCATAATCCTATAATTCAGGAGCTGCTCCATAAACTACAAGATCTCCTCCGAAATAGAACATTCCCTATATACATCTCCCACATCCGTTCTCACAGCCGACTCCCGGGCCAATGGTTCGAGGAAACGAAGCGGCAGATCTCTTGGCAGCACCAGTATTTAAATCAGCTGAGGAAGAGCACCAGACTCTACATACAAATGCCCGCCGCCTTCATGTACACCATGGCATCCCATGGAGACAAGCTAGACAAATTGTCCGCAACTGTCCTGTCTGTGCTCCTTTACATTGTACATCTCATGTAGCAGGAGCAAATCCTCGAGGTTTACAGACAAACCAATTGTGGCAGATGGATATAACTCATACTAACTTATTTCCCAACAAACCTTTCCTTCATGTGGTCATCGATACATATTCCCGGTTCATATGGGCTGTTCCTATGGCGTCTGAAAGAGCTAAATCTGTTTGTTCATTTTTACTCCAGTGCTTCTCCGTCATGGGTATTCCCCATACCATAAAAACAGATAATGGTCCTGCTTACACCAGCAAAACCTTCAAATCCTTTTGCGAGGAATGGCAGATCAAACATATTACAGGAATTCCATATAATCCACAAGGACAAGGAATAGTTGAACGTGCCCACAGAACGCTTAAAACTCAGCTATTAAAGCAACGAAAAACAAGTATGCCTCCAATGGATTCTTTATCTTTAACATTATTCACCTTAAACTTCTTAAATATACCTCAAGGAGATCCCTATACCGCGGCTGAACGTCACTTTCAAGAAGATACGCAAACTCAAAAAACAGTCAATTCACCTATCTGGGTGAAAATTGATGATAAATGGATTGCAGGTCACCTCCTCATTCGGGGAAGAGGCTATGCTTTCATTTCTACAGACGATAACCCTGCCAAGAAACTCTGGGTTCCTCTGCGACTTGTTAAGACTAGAATTCTCCAAGAATCAGAAAACAACTAATTCTTTCAATATAAAGTCTTAAATTTTAAATTGCAAATTGCTGTTTAAACTTCCTGGATTGGTTCATTTTAATAATGATCTTGTTTTGCAGTCTGTGATCATGGTTCATGTCTAATATCTTGCCTTACAGCCCTAAATATTTTCTTTCTTAAAAAAAAAAAGGGTGGAAAAATGGGTGGACTCTGAGCACAGTGCTCATTACAAAAATGTTTGCTAAATCAATGAAAAATTGTTTTTCTAATGATTCTGTTCACAGGATGAGATATTCGAATCCAGTAAACCTGTGCTACAGTGCTCAATACTCCGAGACTCCTAAAACAGTGCTTGCTAAAAATTTAATAATTTGCAAAACTAATTTTTCCCAATGCTCTATTCACAGGAAAAGACACTTTCTCACCATCATTTGCCGGCTTTCTATTCATGAAGCGCTTGACTCGTTACCATTTATCACCCTAAATGGGTCACATATACAGCTGTAAGATATTGATCGATCAAATATATGTGTGTGTGTGTGTGCATGTGGTGGCCACCATTATGTTTGTGATTAATGTTGTGTCTATGTTATGTCTCAACTACTACCTTCTCAATTTCTGACCACTACAAACCTCTATTACATTCATCAGCTCCACTGCTGATCCACTAGGTTTATCAATTTTAAAATCATCAATTCTCATACTTATTTCCCTGCTCCACCCATGTTGGAGCTTCTTTATGTTATTCTCTCCATCCCAGACTTGGATCCCTACAAAGCCTTAAAATCTCTACTTGTGATTAACCTCGAAAAGTGTTTTTGTCTCGCCTAAGCTACAGGTACAGTTACCGGTGCCAATGTTCCCTTGCTGAAGAAGCCCTGCAAGACGCCCACACCGATGTTCCGGACACCTGTTCCAGCACTCAAGACTCCAGTTCCAGAATTCGAGATACTTGTTCCAGTGCTCATGAAACCTGATCCAGTGTTCCTGATAATTGCTCTCCCGAGACTCATTCCTGTCTTCACCAATGCTGCTGTTCCAGAATCAGTTCTTCAGTTCTTCAGACCTTGTTCCGGAGATGTGACTTCATGGGAAATTGACTCTCACTAATTTAGGACAATACAGGCTGTGGTCTGTTATGACCAAACAGCCAGAGACATTTTACTATGAACTTTACTCAGTTCAAAATTAATTCGGACATTGGGACAACATATGATATTACCTTGTAATTGGAATTGTTCCTTTTCTGTTTCTCTCCTCTGTATGTATTATTTAGAATACTTGTATTTTTATATTTTTGTAAACAAAAAAAGGGAGAGTTGTTGGAGGACATGTTTAGCTAATCTGGGAGTTTTGTTGTTTTGCTCACTCCCAGCTTAATCTTATTTAAGGCAATGTTCATTCTAATGAGATCTCTCTTCTATGTAAACACTGCTAGAGGGCGTGGCAGTTACAGAAGTCACCTTGATTGAATAACTTCTGACTTATACATCTACTAAGACTTCTATGTTTTCTAGATTGGGCACAGCTCCTCTTTTATACCCACTGCACCCAACGTGGGACAGTTAGAATTTACCAGGAGACTACCACCCTGGCTACGCTGAGACTAAAGGTAGACTATAGGAAGGATCATACTAGTTTGCTCTAAGCAGGCGAGTATGACCCTTTCAGTACATGAGAACAAGATACTCAGAATCACCCTGGTGCAGATAATAATAAGGACCTTGTGGGTACCATCTAGATTACATGAAGCTCATGAAGTTAAGATGTATTACTTTATATCAGCCCCCCCTCTCTCCAGTGTTTTACATAAGAGATAATCTCGGGATTAGTCCTTGGTGTAACCTTTGTTTATACCTACAATAGGGTGTGTGGCACTACACTCTGTTTAGGGTTCTTTGTTGGCATGACAACCTCCCGATTGGATTACTTTGGTGTATATAAGGGGCTGACTTGAGGCCCCTTCACCTTTTTACCTTTTGCCTTTTGGTTCCTCAGCCTTCAGCTTTTGGCTCCCTGCGGCTTTTGGCTTTTGGCTTTGGTCTTTTGCTCTTTGGCCTTTTGCTCCATCTTCTAGTGCTGTGGAAGAGCTTTTGTACTATTAAAAGCCATTTTTGGAACTGCACCGGACTCGTGAGTTTTCATCTGTTCTCCCGGCGTCCTCGGAGGTAGAAGACAACCTCTGTCCTGACACTGTCGGGGACCCCGGCTAGTTCCCCGACATTTGGCGCTCCCTGGGTGGGCTCGACGGACATCGTCTGGCCTAATCATCATCGGACAGAGATCATCTGCGTCCAAACCGTGAGTGAAATGATGGATTTCTCGTGGTATAGATATGTTGTACCTTCTATTGGGTCAGAATCATACATAGCCCAGTCAATGAAGTTCCTTTCTGAGAACTACTCAATCTTTTCACAAATCATCTGGGTCCTTGCTATTTTTAAACTGTACCTTTGTGTAAGGACAATGTTTAATAGAGAGAGGGAAGAAAGTAATAGTTTGAATGCAATCTTTAGGGACGAGGTTTACTCAGCGATTAAAGAAATAAGTGAGAATCATAAAACTACAGGTAAACTGGTCTTAAAGCTTGAGGACAGAATTATTAAACAGATTTTAAAATTTGAGGAAAAATTAGAAGGACAGGATTTAAAATTCAAAGAAAAATTAGAAGAACAGGATTTAAAATTCAAAGAAAAATTAGAAGAACAGGAAAATAAAATTATTAAACAGGATTTAAAATTTGAAATAAAGTTTGAAGAGCAGAAGAAGGATATCGATAAAATCAGCATTATCTTAGAGGAAGAAATTGACAGACAGAGAGATAGAATAGATGGACAGAAAGAGGAGGTTTGGAAGTTACACATAAGATTGAAAGAACAAAAGGAAGAAACATATAGGAAACTTGAAAACTTAAACCAAGAAATGGATGTGTTACGTGGGGAGATTTCTGATTTCATAACTTATCAATCAGGACCTAGCGCATACCCAATACTGAGGCGTGAACCAACTAAAAGCCGTTCACAAACACGCCCCAAAACTGTAGACTTGAAAAAGGTGTATACATTCCCAGCAAAAAAGAATTCTAATGTGGCTGATAACTTAGAGGAGGAACAGGAAAACCCAGAGGAGGCAAATTCCCAAGCTGAAAATCTCCCCCAGAGTTAATACCCTCAATGGGGTAGATGTTCCTCTGCCAGATACTACAAGCTCTGATGAGGAAGAACGGGAGGAACAGATTAGCTCGAGTCAAAGAGCAAAGCGCAGCAATCTTTCTCATGACCAATCTAAAGATAAAGTAAAACCGATTCATGAAGACTTAAAAATTGAGGCAATAACCCCGTTTAGGAAGACTTCCGACAGGTTTGGAATATCAAGTCCTTATACTTTAAAATATTTAGCTGATTGGAGCGAAAGTAGTCAGTGGGTATTGGGAGACTTTGAAACGGTAGCCGATACTTGTCTAAACAAATCACAGTACATGCAATGGCATATGTGGTATGCAGATGGGGTTAACCAGAATATTGACACTTTAAGAGAAAAGGAATCAGGCCATACTATAACTTTTGCCATGCTAAAAGGTGAAGGTGAATGGAAAAACAAAGCAAAACAAGCGACATTACCTGAACCTATTTTAAAATTTGTTCGGGAGACAGCATTAAAGGCGTGGGAAAGAGTAGGTTCCGACCCAGAATTTCTAGGTAGCTATACAAAATTTACCAGGGTCGTGATGAACCATACTTTGATTTTGTTGGGAGATTATGTGAAACAATCCAAAGACAGGTTCAAGACCCAACCACTCAAGAAATCCTAAAACGAAACTTAGCATATGAGAATGCTAATCAAAAATGTCGAGCATTACTATATGGTATTAAGGAAAAGGCTGACCTCATGGGGTATCTAAAGGCCTGTAGAAATGTCGGTTTAACCTCCCATAAAACACGAGGATGATATAGAGGCTTATCCCATACAGCAGGAGGATCAGGAGGGGGATGAAATGTCAGACAGCTCTAGGGGGAGAAACAATAAACTTCAAAGAATAAACAAACAAACAAAGAGAAACTATTCTAATAATCGCAGCTCCACCCCTCGGACGGCCCCACCTGGACCATGCCCAAGGTGCAGGGAAGGGAAAACATTGGGCCAGAGACTGTCGGTCTCGGAGACGAAGTCAGCCTCAGGCTTCATCTGGACAGATAACCTGCTTTAACTGTGGAGGGAAGGGGCACAACCGTAGAGATTGCCCATCTCCTAAAACTATCAATATAGGGCAACATCCTAATAATCCCTTTATGGGGAAATATTACATGGACTCCCTCCCAGGTTCCACAAGTTCCGCAGGCTCAAATGACACCTATGCCTCCCTCGAATGCGGGGAAACTGGGTGGGGGCCAGCCCCAGGCCCAGCTGAATCCAGGGGCACCCTCATTCATCCCACCTGCCCAGTATCCTCCGAATCAGAACCCACAGAATTGCAATCAATAAATACTCTCCAGCCTACCACATCAGGCAGTGGCAGTCTCGACATTCTTTGCCCTAAGACTGTCACAATATACCCAAGTCAAGACCCCTACATGCTAAAAACAGGGATAAAAGGACCTGCTCCCCAGGTAGTATGGGTTTAATTCAGGGGAGCGATTGGCTGAAATTTAAGGGGAATTATGGTGCATTTCGGACTTCTGGATCCTGAATCTCATGGAGAAATAATACTGTCAATATCTGTGCCAACTAAATGGACTTTTTAAAAAGGGGAACCACTTGCTAAACTATTATTATTTTTTGAGGATCCGTATAGTCAGTCCGAACACCCTACAGCTGGTGGCTTAAACAGTACCAACCATTCTGCCAACTTCATTGTTGGTTATGCAGCCACACAGAGCCAAGCCCACCAGCCACCTGCTAACTATCTAGTTGGGTTTACTACCAGAATTTCTCAGGCCAAGCGGCCGGTTATACCCAGCAGAAATTTATAAGAGGAAATCCAAAAGGCATGTTGGATACAGGGGCAGACATATCCGTAATTTCCACCAAGTATTGGCCCTCTAAGTGGGCCCCTAAAGAAAGTGTCCCATAGCCTGAGCGGGGTAGGCAATATCTCCTCCTCTCTTCTCCGACAGAGTGCCAGGTGGCTGCACGGTGTATTGGCCCTGAAGGGAATGTAGCCATGGTCCAAGCCTTATATAGCCCTATGCCTTTAACTTTGTGGGGTCGAGACATGTTTGGGGCAGTGGGGGCAGTAATCCACATACCTCGTCCAATTCCCTGTCGAGCACCAATTCCAGCTCTCCATAATAAGCCTAACACCGGGGGTAACCCTTTTTAATTGGGGCCGCTGTGGTTAGCGCCCACCACCTATCCGTATTCGGTGGAAGTCTAACAAGCCATATGGACACCACAGTGGCCCCTCAATACCAAAAAATTAGAGGCACTAACAAATCTAGTGGAAGAACCAGCTGAAATTAGGACATTATTGAGGAAACGTTTTTCAGAATGGAATTCTCCTGTTTTTGTAATACAGAAAAAATCAGGCAAATGGCGTTTGCTGATTGACTTAAGGAATGTAAATTCTACTATGGTCCCCATGGGAGCCCTACAACCTGGGCTCCCCTCTCCAGCAGCTATTCCTAAGGATTGGCCGCTAATTATCATAGATTTAAAAGACTGCTTTTACAGCATACCTATCCACCCAGATGATCGGAAAGGTTTGCATTTTCAGTCCCTTCCATTAATTATAAAGGTCCTTTACGTAGGTTTCAGTGGACAGTATTGCCCCCAAGGGATGACTAATTCACCTACGATGTGTCAACACTTTGTTGATGAGGTTTTGCGACCCATTCGTGCTAAAATTTCCTGGATGCATACATCATCCACTAATGGATGATATCCCTGCTAGCTTGTGATAATTCCAGAGATCTCCAGAATTTATATAATGATGTAATGACAGTTTTACCAGAGGCTGGCTTACAAGTAGCTCTCGGAGAAAAAATTCAGATGCAGCCTCCATATGAATATTTGGGCTATGCTCTTGACCGCCTTACAGTGCGCCCTCAAAAAAAATTTCCATTAGTCAGAAAGGGCTCAAAACCTTGAATGATTTTCAAAAAAATGCTGGGGGATATCAACTGGGTGCGCCCTCCCTTGGTATTCCTAACTGTGAGCTCAGTAACCTGTTCCACACCCTTGAAGGTGATCCTGCTTTAAATAGCCCAAGGCAGCTAACTCCTAAAGCTCAGAAGGAATTAGATTTTTCATGAATCGGCTTCAAAATCTTACCTCTCCAGATTTAATCCCGGAGAAAAAGGCCATGGTTCTTGGTCTTCAACACTCTGAGTCTCCAACTGCTGCTTAGCCCAATTATCTGGACCGTTAGAATGGGTTTACTTCCATAACAAGCAGAATCGTACTGCTGCACCTTACCTTGAGATGATAGCTAACCTTATATTAGGGAGAGATCAAGTACCAAGTATTACTTGGACATGATCCCCATGTAATTGTACTACCCAAGCCTAAAAAGGAGAAATTGAAGCTGAGTTTTTACCACTAAGTGAAATCCTTCAAAGAGCTTTGCAGATTTTTGGGAGAAATATCTTATCATTATCCAGCTGGAAAAACCGGGAATTTCTCGAAAAGGACACCCTTTGTAATTTCCACGCATTGTCCGCTCTTTCTCTCCCATTCCTGATGCTCCAGTGTATTATATTGATGGCTCCTCATCGGGAAGGGGGTGGAATTACATGGAGTCCTTCGTTGACCGCTACTCATGCACCCTACAAAATATAAATATGCACTTAACAAAGTGGAACTCACCAGCCTGAAATACATTTACTATCGTGTATCTGGCCCATGAGTAATGTGGTGAGTGATTCTGCATATGTAGTTGGTTTATTTCCTAAAATTGTCACTGCTTCTTTAAATACCATAATCTATAATTCAGGGAGCTACTCCATAAACTACAAGATCTCCTCCGAAATAAAACATTCCCTATATACATCTCCCACATCCCGTTCTCACAGCCGACTACCGGACCCAATGGTTCGCGAAAGCGAAGCGGCAAGATACTCTTGGCTTAGCTTTCCAGTATTTAAATCAGCTGAGGAAGAGCACCAGACTCTACATACAAATGCCCACCGCCTTCATGGCACACCATGGCATCCCATGGAGACAAGCTAGACAAATTGTCCACCCAACTGTACTGTCTGTGCTCCTTTACATTTGTACATCTCATGTACTTAGACAAATCCTCGAGGTTTACAGACAAACCAATTGTGGCAGATGGATATAACTCATACTAACTTATTTCCCAACAAACCTTTCCCTTCATGTGGTCGCCGATACATATTCCCGGGTTCATATGGGCTGTTCCTATGACGTCTGCAAGAGCTAAATCTGTTTGTTCATTTTTTACTCCAGTACTTCTCCGTCATGGGTATTCCCATGTTACCATAAAAACAGATAATGGTCCTGCTTACACCAGCAAAACCTTCAAATCGCTTTTTGCGAGGAATGGCAAGATCGGATCAAACATATTACACAGGAATTCCATATAATCCACACAAGGACAAGGAATAGTTGAGCGTGCCCACAGAGCGGCTTAAAACTCAGCTATTAAAAACAACGAAAAACAAGTATGCACTCCAATGGATTCTTTATCTTTAACATTATTCACCTTAAACTTCTTAA
>JAJIBD010000232.1:0-32828 GCA_021461705.1 Cryptotis parvus
TCAGTGCACAGGACAGAGAGAGAGGCGAGCAAGTCTCCTGCCTGGTAGCCCAGGAGGCACCGGGCCCCAGCAGCTGTTCAGGGAAGGCCTCTAAGTGCCAGGCCTTGGGGTGCAGAGATCCACGGAAATGTCTGTGCTGATCTCACAAATGATGCTTGGTACACTGGCTACCCCCACCAACCCCAAACACCCGCCAGCCCCCAAATACTCCGCCAACTCCCAAACACCCGCCCAGCCCCAAATACCCGCCAACCCCAACACCCGCCAGCCCCGCCCTGCACAATCCCCCCCCCACCATTTTACAGACAGGCCAGGAATGTGCCTGGCCTGGAAGCAACAAAGCTGCGCTCAAGCCCTGGGCGTCGCGAGGGCCGCGGAGTACCGCTTACGGCTTGAGGTTCTGGTCTATGAGGATGTCATAGCCGTACAGCTCGAAGCAGTGCTTGTCGCTGATGATCACCTTCTGCACACTCTGCAGGCTCCTGACAAAGATGTTGTCCATGTCCCCTGAAGAGCGTCTCCACAGCCGCAGGCCGTGCTTGGATGCCAGGTACTGCCCGGAGCGCTGCAGCATCCACTTGCAGCCCTGGTGTGAGAGGGAGCCGCCATCCAACAGGACCCCCTGTAGTATGCTCAGGCTGGCCGCTGGGTGTGGACAAGAGGGGCTGGTCGTGTCCACCCGAGCCAGTGCACAGTTTGGGTGCCCAGGAGCCTAAAAACCCTTGCTCAAAGGGCCATGGAGGCCTGTCACGACCATTGCCTCCCCTGAGGACACACTGCACTGACCATGTGCATATTCCAAGACTCCAGGAGTGGCCACAAGGTATGCCCAGACCCCCAACTGTGCAGGCTGGAGCAGGGGGAGGGAGAAGAGGTCAGCAGGGGTGAGCTGAGTCCCAGCTCCCCTCTAGGTCCCTCTGTTCTCTCAACTGAGTTACCTGAGAACTCTCTATGTAAACTGGCCACATGATAGACAGTCAGATAGATCGACAGACAGACAGACAGACAGACAGACAGACAGACAGACAGACAGACAAAATGGCTGGCTGGCTGGGATGAACTGTGGATGTGTATGGTTGGGTGGATGGATAAGCGGACAGCTGGTATATTGAGTGGATTGTCAGATGAGAGATAGGATGAACTGGTGATAGATGGATAGACAGATGGACAGATGGGATAGATGGGTGAATGAACAGACAGATGGAGAGAAGAGATGAATGGAGGTAACAGATAGATGAGATACAGGCAGGACAAAAGACAAGATGGCTGGATAGAGGAATATCTATCAAGGTAGGAGGGAATAAACATTTCACTGAAGCATGTTAGTTCACTTATAACTTTAATACTCAGACACGTGACGTGCGGAGTTCCCCTTGCACAAATCTTAAGGCTATGTGTGGGCTTGCTGCTGGACTGTTATCCCAGAAAGGCCTGCCTGGGGCAGCCTTTCCTCCCGATGCCAGCATGGTGTGGGCAGGTGTTCCCAGATTCCTCACCTTTTTTGGGGTGGTAGTCGGGAGAGCGTCTTCTGCACGGCGACATTGGTGAGGTGGACATCTGGCGGAGCTGGAGTCAAGGGCCACAGAGGACCAGAAGGGAAAGCCCAGTCCACACTCGCCCCCCCCCACCCCAGAGAAAACTAAGAGTCTTGCTTGGGGACTGGTGAGGAAAGAAAGCTAACAACAGCCACACAGGGGTTTGGAGTCAGATGGGCCGATCTGAGCCTGAGCCTGAGCAGGTTGCTGACCCTCTCTCAGCCTGCCCCCCCAACCCTGAGGAAATGAGGGCACAGTGATCTAACATTTCCCCACTTTTTTGAGGGGGTTACACCCAGTGTGCTTAGGGGAGTCATGTGGTGCTAGGGATTGAACCAGGCCCTGAGAATATAAGGTCATCTCCCCAGTCGCAAGGGTGCACAGCCATCTCCCTAGCCATCGCCCCAACCCTGAGGGTGTGCGGCCATCGCCCCAACCCAGAGGGTGCGGGGGCCATCTCGATGCCCTGGGGTGCCTAGTTTTTTTTTTTCGCTTCAGCAGAGTTCTAGACTCGAGTTATGTAGGTACAGAGCACTTCTCCGGGTCCCTTTTCACGGCTGCTCAATATTCCTTTCATTTGGTTTTCCCTCACTTACAAACACATGGGCTCCCCTTCTCCCACATGCGGCTATTGGGCCGGCTGAGTCAGAGGGTCCATCTGCCCTCTCACTGGCACTGGCGGACCTCCCCCTGCCCACTTTCACTCCCGCCAACAGTGAACATGTGTCCCAAAGCCCGCCGCCCAGCATGTCAGCAGGTGGGCCCTGCGGAGTTAGTCTGCTGTGCGGACAGTGTGGCCAACACGCGAGGAAGGCCCGTGAGATAATGTGCATTTTCTCCGAAGGGCAGGAACCATCCCACCCTAGCGACACGAGTCTGTGGGGGATGTTAGGTGCGCCCCCAATGACTGACCACCAAGCAAAGCAACGTGGGTGAGCTCCCCTGAGAGAGGCACTGTCCCCTCAAACCTCAGGGACACCTCTACCCCCCACCCACCACCGGTAGGACTTGAAACTACCCAAAGGAGTGGAACAGACCTGTCTAACTACAGCCAGATCTGCGCCTGGGCCAGAGCTCAGAAGCCAGCAGATGCTGTGGAGTGGACAAGTTCTCCTGGGACTGGGGCAGAAGCAGGCTGGGGTCCGGGAGGGCAGGTGGAGGGTCAGGATACACTGATCATCGATGCTGCTCAAGGTGAAGCGGGTGTTGGAGAATCGAGCGAAGCCGCTCCGGTACAGCCAGGCCCTTGCAGGGATGTACTGTGTCGGGTGGGAGAGAGCAGGGAAGGGGGCCCAGGCAGGCACGTCCACACCTCCTGGCCATGCGCCTATTTGTCCCTCTGCCTGAAAGCCCTTCCGCCCCACACTACACCCCAGAACCTTCCATTCCCTTCCCCTTTCCGGGAAACATGCAGAAGGGAACAGACCGGCCGCCTCAGGGTGGCACACCTTGGGATCCAGCCCCAGCTTGGGGCGTTTGCACAGTTCCCCAGAGATCAGGGTTCAAGCCCTGGCTACTCCCCATCAGTGCACCCTGAAGGCCTCGGCATTTGTGGGAAGAGGAGGAGGAATGCAGTAATCCCCCCATTACCAGGCAGGCTCTGGGGCTCTCTCAGGACAGGAATCCCAGCTCAACACTTGCCAGCAGTGTGACCCTGGGCAAGTCACTTAATCTCTAAGATAAAGGAAATCCTCGGCCAACCCCCTGCCTATGGGGTGGGCTGAACTGGATAAGAACTGCGGGCCCAGCAAAGGGACGCTGCCTGCGGTGGTGAGTGAGCAGGAGCAGGTGGAGGGAAGCACGCGGGGACAGCTGAGGAAGCCGATGCCCATCTCTCCTCTCAGAGCCACCTGGCGGTATCACACCCCCACTCAGGCATCCCTGGAACGGCTTCTGCACTTGACCCTCCCTGCAGGACTCACCGACATGACCAGCACGTACACCCGCAGATCAAACTTGCGGCCTGTCAAGCAAGGGGAGAATGAACAGGAGAGGCTGAGTGGCTGAGCTGGGCACTGGGGCCCGGGGATGCCCAGGGGACAGAGACGCGAATCCCCCGCAGTCACCTAAGAGGAGAGCAGGGGGAGCCTGAGGGGGCCAAGCCAAGGCCAGGCTGGGATCCAGAATGACCAAGGGGCAGCGGGGACCAGCAGGATCCGTGTGACGGGGGCACTGAGGAGCAGAGGGGGCAGGTGACGCTGCCACTGGAAGTCGCTAAGGGGCGGAGGGGCAAGTGATGTGACCTTTGAGGGGTCTGTTCAACAAGGGGGTGTCTCTGCAGGGGATACGGGGCATGAAGGGAGGGGACAGGGACTGGCAGGGCTGGAGCAGCCTGGGAGAGAGACCTAGTCTCAAGCAGCCAAGCGGCCTGGGAATGCGAGGGACCGAGTCTGATGGAGGTGGTTAGAGAACTAGTCAGATGGTGAGGGAAGACAAGAGTTAGATTTTAATTTGTGGGGCAGGGGGCTCCCAAGCAGTGCTCAGGGGTCCTGGGAGGCCCCTCCTGGTGAACTCGGCAATTCAGCCAGACAATTTAGTGCTTAGACCCAAGGATATGGAGGATATGGAGCTCCTTGGACATTGGGGTGGGAGGGAGAGGCAAGGGGGGTGTCACATGGTGCCAGGCATGGAACCAGGGTTCCAGCACATGCCCTGACTCCTGAGCTGTTCCCGGTCCCCAAGGGGCTGCGTGCATGAGTGTGTATGTGTCTATGTGTGTGCATGGGTGTCTGTGTATAGGTGCATGGTGTATGTGTGTGCATGTGTCGTGTGTGCATGTGTCTGTATGTGTGTGTGCATGTGTGTCTATGTGTTCTCTGTGTGCATGGGTGTCTGTGTATAGGTGAGTGCATGGTGTATGTGTATGCATTTGTCTGTGTGCATGTGTCTGTGTGTGTATGTGTGCATGTGAGAGTGTGAGTGTATATGTGTGTGTCTGTGTGTCTGTGTGTGTGTGCATGGGTGTCTGTATATAGGTGAGTGCATGGTGTATGCATTTGTCTGTGTGCATGTGTCTGTGTATGTGAGTGTGTGTGTTTGTATGTGTGTGTCTGTGTGTGAGCAATTCAAGGCCCAGGGTGTCGGGGCTCAGATAGGAACAGACAGCTGAGTCCGGGGGACAGTGAGAGAAGTGACCCAGTCAGCCTCCTGAGGAAGACCACTCCTGAGACAGTGCTGGTCAGTGATGTCCCACTGGGCACCTGGCCCCTCTCAGACCAGATCCTCCAGGATCACACCCCTTCTCACACACGGCCTGGCAAGTCCATGCTCCACAGACTCCAAGCCAGGGCCTCTGGGGAGGGGAGACAGTAGCAGGGAACTGCCTGGTGACCAGCTGGAGTGCAGGGCTGGGTCCCAGCAGCTGAGCAGCCACTCAGGGGAGGGCGGTGAGAAGAGCCTTCACCTCCTATCCACCTTCTCACCTCCTATCCACCTTCTCACCTCCTATCCACCTTCTCACCTCCTATCCACCTTCTCACCTCCTATCCACCTTCTCACCTCTTATCCACCTTCTCACCTCCTATCCACCTTCTCACCTCCTATCCACCTTCTCACCTCCTATCTACCTTCTCACCTCCTATCCACCTTCTCACCTATCCACCTTCTTACCTCCTATCCACCTTCTCACCTCCTATCCACCGTCTCACCTCCCTGTCCATCTTCTCACCTCCTATCTATCTTCTCACCTCCTATCCACCTTCTCACCTCCTATCCACCTTCTCACCTCCTATCCACCTTCTCACCTCCTATCCACCTTCTCACCTCCTATCCACCTTCTCACCTCCTATCCACCTTCTCACCTCCTATCCACCTTCTCACCTCCTATCCACCTTCTCACCTCCTATCAGGTAGGGGTTCTCGATGTAGCGCTGAGCCACGTAGTTCTCCACAGTGACCTCGTCTCTTTTGGTCATCGGTACTTCTTGAGTCCTGGTTGTTGTAATAATTACGGCTCAGTAAGGATCAAGCGTTGTCTGTGGCCTGGCTCTAAATGGGGCTGACTACTCGGGCCACATGCTCCGATCCGTCAGTCAGCCCAAGCTGGGAATAATCCTGCCATCTGCATTTCACAGGGCTGAGAGGGGAGGTGAGGAGCTCGCGCAGCTGGTCAGTGGCACAGCTGCATGGGCTGGGCTTACAGCCTGGACAGTTAAGTTTTAGATCTATCCCCAGCGGCCACATGTGACTTTTGCATGCAAACTGGTAAAGTGGCAGGCAAGGATGAGTCGTGAATGAAAATGACCAGTCCTCAGGGGTGCGCTAGTGCTGGATCCCACCTACCTGGCACATCTGTGGTGAGAGGTAGGGAGGGGGGTTGGGGGGAATGTTTAAGGGAACAGATGATGTAAAGGTTGAGATGGAAGCAAGGAGTTTCCCACAACTCACATTTTCCCTGCCACTGAGCTCTGCGCTGGAAATGGCCTATTGTAAGTGATGTGCCTCTGTCCACAATACAAAAGAGGGGATGAAGACTTGGGCCCTCCCATCCCGCGGCGTTAGTTCCAGCACCCAGTGTCAGTACGGGGCTGGTGGTCTCCGTGCTGGAGAACTCAGTCCCCCGACCCCGTCTGGCAGCAAGATTCCCCCATGGACTCTCTCTCTTCGGCCAGCACTGGCAGGCGGCTGGGTCCTCTCGTATTGCACCTAGCACCCTGGGTCTATAAAGCCCCTTCGAGGAGGAAACTGAGCCCCAAAGGCTCACAGGTGTGGGGAGGTCTCGCCGCCACCCAGCGGGACGGACGGGCCGCTGAGCTGGGAACCTGCAATGCAGTTCCTGGCTTTCCTCAGCTGGCCCGGGGCCGCCCGTCTCTACTCCACGTGGCTGCCTGAGGGATGGGTAGCGCGCTCCTGGCCAGCTGGGCCTCCAGGCTGGTGAGCTTCTTGCCCGCAGTGCCCTGACAGTTTTACGGGAGGAATCGGACACCATGGGGGTGGGAATTCAGTTCCTGAGCCCAGCTGGGAGCCCCTGGTCATCCTGCTCCCCAACAAAGGAAGACCTGGGGAAACTCTGCAGGTGAGAAGACTGCCAGAGAACCAGTGAGGGGCGCTCAGGGGTTTAGTCTATGACCTCATCGCCTCCTCCGGGGAGGTACTAGCACAACCCCCAGTTGGGCACAGAGGGTGAGTAACAGCCATGATCTGAACCACTGTTTCCATGGGAGGCCCTGCAGGCAGAACTCTGCCAACTCTGGAGCTCTGAGGGTGGGAGAAAAGGTTCCCTTGACCCAGTGAGGGGTGGACAGAGGAGTGTTCGGAGAGGACCGGGAGCTCACCTTCCTCCAGTCCATGATGTCCTTCAGCTTCCGGAAGAGGAAGATGCCCTTCCCCTGTGAGGCGAGCCACCTGGGAAGGGGAGAGCAGGGGGCTATGGGCTCTGTGTGGGGCCTGGGTCACTCTGAGGGGCCACCTGGGGAGTGCAGGGGGCTCTGGGCTCTGTGTAGGGGCCTCATGGGCCTGGGTCACTCCCAGTGTTCCTAGGGCTACCCAGCCCCGCCACACCCCCACTACCACCTGAGGATCAGCCTAGAGCAGCCTGCAGCAGGCGAAGGTGCTGGGGAGGGGAGAGGAGGAGAGGGGCGCAGCCTCCTGAGCTGACAAAGTCACACACCCGCATGAATAATACAAAAGAGCAGACAATTAAAGCCCCGTTTCTAACAGTCCTGGGAACGGCTCATCCATTCTTTTTTTGGAAATCAATTTGCTTCCCTAATTAGGTTTTTGCTTTGGCTGGTACTGAAGTCAGCCTGCCTCCCACCGGAGCCCAGCATGGATAATTTATAGCCTCCCAGAGGCTGGGGACAGGAGGAGCATCTTTAGTCCTTGCCTAAGGCCCCTGCTGCTGTGAGCATAGTGGCTGTCTGGCCTGGCACATCTGTCCCCCTCTCCCAAACTCCCTCCAACCCAGCTTGCCCACGGACAACTCCTCCCCTCCCTCGCAGGACTTAGCAGTGCACAGGGTGCCGGGCTTCAGGTTACAGCAGTAACCAGCCCTCACAGCCTAACAAGTGTGGGGTTAAAATCTGCTAACCTGGGGTCGAGCAACAGGACAACACAGCTCAGAGCTGTGCAAAAGACTGAAAGGGTCACAAAGATCAGCCCAGGTAATCACACAAAAGCACTCAACTTCATTAGTCTTCTGGGAAATGTAAATGAAAACCCTGCAGTGATGGGGGAGAATTTTAGCCCTAGCAGCCAACACTGGAGATAGACAATAACAACCACTGGTGAAGAAAGGCCAATGAAAAGGCCAATGTAATTTCCTAACAATGTATATGGCCACTAAGGGCTATATACATTGTTAGAAATTACGGCCATGCCCACTAAAAGCTGAACCGAGGTAATTCTTCTCCTTAGTCCCTACCTACGCTGAGTTCCTGCACCTGGCACCCAGGGAAGTATAGGAACGTCCTCAGTAGGGGCCGAGTACAGAGTGAGGGGCACTGGCCTTGTGCACACCCAAGCCAGGTTCAATCTGGCATCTCAAATGATTCTCTGGGCAGGAGTAATTCCTGCACACAGAGCCAGGAGTAACCCCTGAGCATCGCAGGTGTGGCCCCCAAACAAAGAAGAAATGTCCTCAGCTGCAAAGTTAAAAAAAAAACTCCAACTCTGAAACTTTCAAATGGACAAACTTTCATTCAACAGAATAGCAAACAACCATGATTATTATGCATAATTTTACAATTATCTGCTTGTCACTACAAATGAATTACATGAACATAATTGGTTTTTGTTTGGTTTTGTTTTGGGGTGGGCTCGGGCCTGCTCCCGGATCTGTGCTGAGGTCTCTCCCTGCTGTGCTCTGGGGATGACTGAAGCTGAGCCTCCCGCATGACAAGTGTGTGCTCCAGCCCCACTGAGGGATGGCTCCAACCCACGTGAACACAAGGCTGAGCAGAGAAACCAGCTACCAGAGCCAGACTACAGGTTCCAGTTACATAAAGTACAAAACAGGGTTTGGAGAGCCTCTGTCTAGAGAGCTCGTTACTCAACTACATTCACTCAGGGAAAATTCATCAACTAGTATCCCTATAATTTGTCATTTTTGTTTTATCAAGCTTCAATTTAAGTTATTTTAAATATCATACAAGGGGGGGTTACCAGGCACATCCTGCGGGGCTCAGGGGCTGTCCCTGAGTCTGCTCCTGTGCAGGGCATCCAACTAGAAGACTTATTTTTCTGGTTTTGGGGCCACACCTGGCAGTGCTCAGGGGTTACTCCTGGCTCCTGGTTCTATACTCAGGAATTTTTTTTTTTTTTTTTTGCTTTTTGAGTCACACCAGCGATGCTCAGGGGTTTCTCCTGGCTCTGCACTCAGGAATTACTTCTGGCGGTGCTTGGGGACCATATGGGATGCTGGAAATCGAACCCTGGCTGGCATGGGCCGGCCGCGTGCAAGGCAAACGCCCCTACCCACCGGGCTATCACCCCGGCCCCAGGAATTATTTCTGGCAGTGCTTGGGGGAACCATATCACCAGCGTACAAGGCAAATGAAGCAGATGCTTTACTCACTGTACTATCGCTCCAGCCCCACCAGAAGACATTTCTTTTCTTTTTGGGTCACACCAAGTCAGGATGCTCAGGGGTTACTCCTGACTCTGCACTCAGGAATTACTCCTGGCAATGTTCGGGGGACTATATGGGATGCCGGGGGTTGAACCCTGGTCAGCTGCGTGCAAGGCAAACACCCTACCCGCTGTATTATCACTCCAGGCCCCAGAAGACTTTTTAATCTAGAAACCTTCATCCTATCGGCTGCCTGCCCTAGAGCCGTTCTCCAGCCTCTTCTTCAGGCAAAGCCCACCTCACTGTAGGGATCAGAAAGACCAGATCCTTGTCTCCTCAGCTTCCCTCGAAGGTAATGGAACCATGTGACCAGTTTGACCAATGAAACTGAAGCCCCATCTGGCTTCGGAAAAGATTTTCTTCCTTGTTAAAAATATTAAAAAGGGGCAGCTGAGGGGGCTGGAGGCGATAGCCCAGCGAGGTAGGGCATTTGCCTTGCACGCAGCGGCCCCTGCCGGCCCAGGTTCCATCCCGGCATCCCATATGGTCCCCGAGCACCGCCAGGAGTAATTCGTGAGTGCAGAGCCAGGAGAAACCCCTGAGCATTGCCAGGTGTGACCCAAAAAAGCAAAAAAAAAAAAGGGGGCAGCCGGGGTGACAGCACAGCGGGTAGGGCATTTGCCTTGCACGCCACACGGCTAACCTGGGTTCGATCCCGGCTTCCCATATGGCCCCCAAGCACCACAGGAGTAATTCTGAGTGCAGAATCAGGTGTAACCCCTGAGTGTCACCATGTGTGACCCCCCAAAAAAAATTAAAGGGAAGGGCCAGAGAGATAGTACATTGGGCAGGGGCGCTTGTCTGTGATCAACTACGATCAGTCCTTGGCACCACATATGGTTCCCCAGCACCTCCTGGAGTGATCCTGAGCACAGGCGCAGGAGTAAGGCCTGAGCACCACTGGCTGTGTGGCCCCAAAGCCTGTATTAATGGAACAGGGAAGGCCAGAGAGATAGTGCAGTAGGTGAGGCAACTGCCTTGCACTGCTGACCCCATTCCATCCTCAGCACCACACATGGTCCATGGGCACTTCAAACACTGCCCAGATCCAAGAGTAAGCCCTGAGCACTGCAGGGTGTGGGCCCCAAACAGAAATAAACATAGTGTATGTTAGAGAGGGAGGAGGGGGAAGGGGTGCATGTGGAGGTGACTCGCCCCTTCCTCGTCTCAGCAGTATTTGTGTTGGTGTGTGTCAGGGTCAAGCCCAGCCTTCCCTCGTGTGCGGTAGGTGCTGAGCCCCTGAGGCGCGTCCCTCGCCCGTCCTTTAATGCTACCGTCTCAGGGGTCAGGCCTGTCCCCCAATGCTGCCTCAGCACAGAGGAGACAACTGATCTGAGAAAGTGGGAACTGCAGGCGCAGAGAGGGCAAGCAAAAGGTGCCGGAACCTTCGGGGGCCTCTCTGAGCACACCTCAAGCCTGTGTCCGTCTCCCGGCTGGTCTGGGCGTGTGAGATCACTGAAAGCGGCTCTGGTGGAAAGCCAGCATGGAAACCGATGTGCTGGAAGGCGCCCTCCATGGGAACAACCCTGGGGAGTGGGAAATAAACTTCCTGCCTGGCGAAATATCAGGAGGCGGTTAAGATGGGGAATTACCTAATATTTCGTCTCTCTCTTAGCATTCCTGTGTTCCTTTCACAAAAGAAAGAAACCAAGGCAGGGCCAGAGCAATAGTACAGTGGGTAGGGCACATGCCTTGCATGTGGCCAACCTGGATTCGATCCCCAGCATCCCTTATGGTACCCTGAGCACCGCCAGGAGTAATTCCTGAGTGCAGAGCCAGGAGGAACCCCTGAGCATCACCAGATGTAACCCAAAAAAGCAAAAAAAAAAAAAAAGAAAGAAAGAAAGGAAGGAAGGAAGGAAGGAAGGAAGGAAGGAAGGAAGGAAGGAAGGAAGGAGGAAGGAAGGAAGGAAGGAAGGAAGGAAGGAGGAAGGAAGGAAGGAAGGAAGAAAGAGAGAGAGAGAGAAAGAAAGAAAGAAAGAAAGAAAGAAAGAAAGAAAGAAAGAAAGAAAGAAAGAAAGAAAGAAAGAAAGAAAGAAGAAAGAAAGAAAGAAAGAAAGAAAGAAAGAAAGAAAGAAAGAAAGAAAGAAAGAAGAAAGAAAGAAAGAAAGAAAGAAAGAAAGAAAGAAAGAAAGAAGAAAGAAAGAAAAAGAAAGAAAGAGGAAACCAAAGCAAAGAGAAGGGTTCCACAGCCAATGGTCACTCGGCCAGTATCTGGACCTCCTGAAAGGAGCCAAAGAGAGAAAATGACCCTTATTGAACACGGGCTCCTTCTGGCAATAACAACCTTCCTTGAGACTTGGAGAGGGAATTTTTTTAAAGTTAAGTGAGTTGGGAAATAGTTTGAGTGGACAGTGAGGAGAACCACAGTTTGCTTCTGGGTCCCCCTGTGACCCCTCACCAGCCTCATTCAGATGTGGTCAGGGACTCTGGAGCAGCTAATTCTCTTTGCCTGGTCTTTCGGGCCTCAACCGGACGGCCTCCTCCTGGCTATCCTGACCTCTGCAGAGCTGTGAGCCCTCACAGAGGAGCTCAGGGAACTGCAGCAGCGCATAGGGAGAGCCTGCGGCAGGGATTTCTGGAGGCCTGGGAGTCTGCTCTGAGAGGGAGGACAAAGACCAGGTGCTCCCTTTATTCCTGGGGCAAAGTGGAGGTGTGAGGTGAAGCTGGTGCGCTAGCAGCCTTGCTGTGACCAAGAGGAGCAGCACCTCACGGTGCAGGAAAATGATGATAGTGTGAGCTGTTACCGTCCACCCCAAGGAAACTCCCCAGGGTTTGTCAACTTGAAGGAAAAAAAGTGTTGGACTCTATTTTCACTAACCCCTAATCAGGTTTGCACATTCCCTTCTAAGAGAAATATGGGCATTAATTCATAGTCCCTATTAGCGATGCCCAGGGCTGCTCTCAAAAGCAGCAGTTATTTTCCATGACTTTACAGTCACAGTACCAATATCCCTAGGATGGTTTATGGTTATATTATGACTCTGGAATTGTAGTAACTATCAGGCCTGTGATTAGTCATTCTTTGGGGTGGAGACTCCCCCCGCGGTGCTCCATGGGGCTGGGGTGAACCTTGGCCCAGGGGTGCTGCTCCTGAAGTTTCAGTGCCTGGACCGTGAGGCAGGGCTGATGAGGGACAGCAGGGGACACGTGGTGGTGGGGACTCTAACCTGGACGTCCACATGTCTGTCTGTGCCCGGGCCCTGCTGTTAGATCCTCTGTCATTGCTCGGGAGAAGCTCTGTATTTTGATGTTAGGAAGAAGTTTGTGGCCGTCTCTGTGGGGGGTGCCAGCAGGGAGAACACACTCACCGACCTCCAACTCCAGGACACTGATTGTTTTATTTTTTTGGGTCACACCTGGCGATACTCAGGGGTTACTCCTGGCTCTGCGCTCAGGAATTACTCCTGGTGGTGCTTAGGAAACCATACAAAATGCTGGGGATCAAACCCAGGTCAGCCGCATGCAAGGCAAACTCCCTACCCGCTGTGCTATCGCTCCAGCCCCTGATTGTTTTTTTTTGTTCCTGTTTTGTTTTGGGTTTTGGGAACATAACAGGAAATTCTGGGGACCACAAGCAGTACTGGGGGATTAAACTGGGGTCTGTTGCCTACAAGGCCTTGACAGGACAGTGACTGACAAGGAGCACCTCAGCCCTGTGGGGCTCCCGGCCAGTGGCTGAGACATGAGGGCTGGCCCATTCCTGGGTGCTTTAGGCACTGTGACTTGAGGCCTTGCTGGCATGTCCTTTAGGCTACAGGGAAGTCGAGGGCACTTCTAGCAGCCTTCCCCCACCAAGCCCTCTCCTCAGCCCCTCTCCTCAGCCCCTCTCCTCAGGACCTCGGCCCCTCAGCCCCTCTCCTCAGGACCTCAGCCCCTCAGCCCCTCTCCTCAGCCCCTCAGCCCCTCAGCCCCTTTCCTCAGGACCTCAGCCCCTCAGCCCCTCAGCCCCTCTCCTCAGCCCCTCAGCCCCTCAGCCCCTCTCCTCAGGACCTCAGCCCCTCAGCCCCTCTCCTCAATTCTCCTCCTCAGCCCCTCTCCTCAGTTCCTCTCAGCCCCTCTCCTCAGTCTCAGCCCTTCTCCCTCAGCCTCAGCCCCTCTCCTCAGCCTCTGCCCCCTCTCCTCAGCCTCTGCCCCTCTCCTCAGCCCCCCTGCCCTTCTCCTCAGTTCCTCTCCTCAGACCCTTTCCTCACTCCAGGATTTGCTGTCTGACAGTCTCACCCACTCCCTCCCATTATGTCTCACAGACAAAACTCTGGCAGGTTGAATCTTGTTTTGGCATCTGTTTCTCAGTGGACCCAGACTAACAGTTTGATAACTGCTCTTCAATATGGTTGCCTTCCTTCATAATAAAATTTTAATTATTTTTAGGCTTCAAAAAACACTCTTCTGTGACTAGGCCCACACATTTTCCCAGATGCCCGAGGCCCCAGGCATGAAAACAGTTCAGAACCCCAGCCTTCTGGTTTAAGCTACTGTTGGTTGCGTTTGCTGTTAATTTGCTGCCCGAAGCAACCTAATTCCTAGATTTCCATGAGAATATCTGAGGAACTCTGACTGGAATAAACTCATGTGTTTTGGTCAGAAATTCCCCAAAAGATGAAACAGCCAACTGGTTATCCAGGGCCTCCTAGACCTGAGTGAACTGTTCTCAACTCTGAGGATACAGAGAGACAGCTCAGTGCCTGCCTGCTTGCCACTCAACAGAGTCCAACATGGCCCCTGTGAAGCAGATCCTGCTCCCCCTTTCTGTTGATGCAGAAGCCGTGGGCTGGTGGTGGTGGGGGAGAATGCCTGGGTATGGAGAAGAGAGGACCAAAGTCACTTCTGCACCAGACAGGACTCCTGACGGGCTCTGCTCCTATATTCCTGTGAGGGACAGCGAAGCCTCACAGCGAAGGGCTCCAGTCAGCGGAAAGAGGGGTCCCCTCAGGGTTGGGAGGAGGGGGCAGCAAAGCTGCCTGCTCCTAAGTCCAAGTTGAGCCCCACTTCCCCAGAACCCAAACAGAGAAGGTCAGAGAGAACAGGTAGGTGTATGACTGCCCAGCCCAGCCCAAAGGCCAAGTGAAACTCAGGAGCACAAAGAACAAAAGGGTGCGAGAGACAGATCTCATAGGAAGAACAGTTAGACCAGAGGGACATTTTCCCTCTATTTAAAAAAATATATGGAGTGGGTGGGATAGTATGGCTGGTAGGGTACTTGCCTAGCATATGGCCAGCCCAGGTTTGATCCCCACCACCCCAGATGATCTCCCAAGCACCACCAGGAGTGACCCCTAAGAATAGAGTTAGTAACCCCTGAGCTGGGTATGACCCCAAACCCCCAAATAATAATAAGAAGAAAAAAAAATTGGGGGCCATTCTCTACCCTCCGCTACCCGAAGAAAACCAAACAGCAGCCCCCAGAGTGACCTGACCTCTGAGTCTCCCGGTTCTCAGGCCGTGGTGCCCAGGCCGGTCACCCCCTCAGAAGCTGGCATGACAGTCAGCTTCATGGCCTCCCTGGCTGGGCCACGTGCCTGCTGCATAGTCAGACAGCCAGGTGGTGTTTTACAAGCAGTTTGAGGGTGTGATTCGCAGGGGTCTCCATGACACCTCAAAGCAGGACCCTTCCACCATGAGTGTGAGGTGGGTGGGAAGGCAGGGAGGCTTCACCCCCAACAGTCAGAGCCTGAGAGCAAACACTGACGTTTCTGGAGGAGCAGTTCTGCCCCGAGATGCTAACAGAGCACTTGTGCCTGAGTTTCTAACCTGCTCGGCTGCTGGCCCCGCAGTCTCCTGTGAGTCAGTCACTACATATAGACACACGACTCTCTGCTGTACCTGCAGTTAACAGCACTGTATGTGAGAAAATTCATATTGGGGGAGCCAGAGAGCTAGTACAGCAGTCAGGATGGATCCCTGGCACCCATATGGTCCCCTGAGCAGTGTCAGGAATGTCCCAAAACTATACATATATATGTTCTGTAATTCATATTCTAGAAGGGAAGGAAAAGAGAAAGAGAGAGAAAGGGAAAGAAATAAAGAACCTACCATGGAGGAGGGGCTGGGGGGAGGGGGGGGGGAATCGGGGACATTGGTGGTGAGATGGGCACTGGTGGAGGGGATGGGTGCTGGAGCACTGTATGACCAAAACCCAAATATGAACTTTGTAATTATATATCTTTTGTAATTGTATATCTCACAGTGGTATGATAAAATACTTAAAAACCCAGTAACCTGACCAAAAAACAAATATACATATATACATAATATATATATACCCACATGTATATATATAAAAATAATATATAAAACTATATGTAGTTTTATATATGTACCATATGTATATATGTATATATACCATGTATACATATATATGTGTATATACACATACATATATACACACATGTGTTTATGTACTTAAATATAATGTATATATTTCACTTGTATCACTGTCTTCCCGTTGCTCATCGGTTTGCTTTCGAGCGGGCACCAGTAACATCTCTATACATTCTGTCGCGTGCTAGTGTAGCCCAAGGGCATCTGCTCGCTCCAGGAACATAAAGAGCCTTAAACCATTCCATCAGGTCATGGGAATGAGGTCTATAATTGTTGCTGGTATTTGGCATACATTTATATATTCTATTGATAAAATAAAGCCAAAAATCATTAAAAGCATAAGTTTTTTTTTTTTTTTAAAGAAAGGCAAAAGCTCTAGGCCAGTAAGTGCCACTGGCCCAGAACCTGAGGCGCTGGGGAGGGTGAGGGCGCCGCTGAGTCTGAGGGCCTGTTGACAGTGGGAGCCGCATGTGTGCTCTCACCGTCCACGTGTGGTCCCAGACCAGCAGCAAAAGACTCCCCCAGGAACCTGTCAGAAGCACAAGCTCTGGCCCTCACCCTGACCACTAGAGCAGGCTCTGAAGCCACACCCCAGGGTCTCAGGGCCCGTTTACGCATGGACGCACTGACCTCATGTTTCCAGGGGGTCAGAGGAGGAGAAGACATGTCTGGTCCTCAGGGAAATAATGACACGAAACGATCAATTACTGACACCTAAGTGTCCTGGCCTTCAACTGTCTGGGCATCAGTTACTCCCTACTATGGGCATCAGTTATTCCCTTGCTATTTCAGTAATTATTCCCCTACTGTGGACACCAGTTAGTCCCCTGTTCTCGGTACCAGTTATTCCCTGTTCTCGGTACCAGTTATTCCCTGTTCTCGGTACCAGTTATTCCCTGTTCTCGGTACCAGTTATTCCCCCTGTTATCGGTACCAGTTATTCCCCTGTTATCGGTACCAGTTATTCCCTGTTCTCGGTACCAGTTATTCCCCTGTTATCAGTACCAGTTATTCCCTGTTCTCGGTACCAGTTATTCCCCTGTTATCGGTACCAGTTATTCCCTGTTCTCGGTACCAGTTATTCCCCTGTTATCGGTACCAGTTATTCCCTGTTCTCGGTACCAGTTATTCCCCTGTTCTCGGTACCAGTTATTCCCTGTTATCGGTACCAGTTATTCCCCCTGTTATCGGTACCAGTTATTCCCTGTTATCGGTACCAGTTATTCCCCTGTTATCGGTACCAGGTATTCCCTGTTATCGGTACCAGTTATTCCCCTGTTATTGGTACCAGTTATTCCCCTGTTATCGGTACCAGTTATTCCCTGTTATCGGTACCAGGTATTCCCCTGTTATCGGTACCAGTTATTCCCCTGTTATCGGTACCAGTTATTCCCGTTATCGGTACCAGTTATTCCCCTGTTACGGTGACCAGTTATTCCCGTTATGGGCACCAATTGTTCCCATACTATGGGGATCAGTTATTCCCCTGATGGGCATCATTTATTCCCAATAACCAGCAACAATAACGATGGCCCCCTCCAGCCTGTTCCCTTCCTTTGCTCCCCATCCTGCTGCCTGGTCCCCTAGTCTCAGGCCAAGGCTCCCCCAATCATATGCTGCTCACCAGTGCCCTGCCCCCTTGGAATGTCCATATGGTCCCCAGCTGCTTTATATCCTTGTATTTGTCACAGACATGATGCCTGGCTCTGTGGCTTCTCACCCTGTAGGCTGGCAGAGCTCGAAACTTCCCCGGAGGGAGGGAAACCAGCTCAGTGTCCTACAGTGCCCAAGGGGAAATGACAGACCAGGCCAGTTCCATTCCAAGGGGCCCTTTCCACCCCCCACCCTCCATACAAGGACGGGAATTTCTCAGCTGTGGAGAAGAGAGGGTGTGGGCATGCACACAGACATAGACACACACTCACACAGGCACATACTAACACACACTTTCGCACAGGTACACATACACACACAAGCACATAGGCACACACATTCGCATAGGCACACATGCACAAACACATTCACACAAGCACACAGGCACACACTGACACAGGTATGCATGCAAACACACAGGCATGCATGCATACTCATAAATGCACAGGCATGCACACACACACACACAAACACACACAGGCACTTATGCACACAGTGCCCAGATTCCTCCTCTTAATTACAGCTGTCGTTGTGTCTGATGCGAACAAAGGCTGTGGGCTGGGAAAGGAATCAACTTAATATGCGATTGCCTGTTCCCAATTAGCACAAATTACCATTTGTCTGAGGATGAGGCTGGAATCCACCCAGTGGGCTCGCAGCGGCCCTCTGCCTGAATCCTTCTGCTCCGGCTTCCGTGGCCACTCCTCACACCTTCCCTGACGGGCCACCAGCCTCTCCCTCCCAGCAAGTCAAGCCTCCCTCCCAGCAAGCCAAGCCTCCCTCCCAGCAAGCCAAGCCTGGGTGAGGTTCTGGAGCCTGGGAAATCCTGGTGGTCTGCTGAGAGAGCAGCTCTCTGCCCACCCCAGTTCCCCTCTCAGGCCCTCACACACCCCTGCAGGCTCTGCTGAATGCCTGGCTCTGCTGGCACCTGACTTCCTGTGTGAGTCCGGCCCCAGCACCCCTGAGCTCCTCTATGTGTGTCCTCTGCTCAGTTCTCCGGCCAGAGGCAGCCTCTAGAAACAAGCTCTTCCTGCGTGCAGGTCCCTCTCCTCCCTCCCTCGCTTTTTCTAGGCTGATTTCTTTCTTTTTTTTTTCCCTTTTGGGTCACACCCGGCGATGCTCAGGGGTTTCTCCTGGCTCTGCACTCGGGAATTACTCCTGGCGGTGCTCGGGGGACCATATGGGATGCCGGGGATCGAACCGGGCCGGGCATAGGCCGGCCGCGTGCAAGGCAGCCGCCCTACCCGCTGGACTATCGCTCCGTGATTTCTATTTTTTTTTCCTTTGTCAGAATGCCATGTATTAGAAAACAACAGGCAGCTATTCAGCAGTAAGAAAAGATGAAGTCCTGCAAATGGCTGCTCATGATGGGTGTGGAGAGGATGGCGCTGGGAGAAAGGAGTCAGAGGGACAGACAGCAAGATCTCACTCAGGTGAGGCGGGAGAGAAAGGAACACAGCTAATGCCCAGAGACAACAGAAACGAGGCGCAAGAACTGGCCCATAGCAGGAAGCTTGCGGCGGGGAAGAGGTGAGCAAAGGGACTTCTCCAACAATGAGAGAGGGAGATGGTCTCTCTGGACTGGACTGGCTGCTGGAGGGAAAGAGAGGGATACGCGTGAAGCCGAGCGACAGCACTGACAGCCAGTGAAAGGGGGAGAGAGAAGTGCAGGGGCGGGGATGGGAGGGAGACTGCAGATGCCGGCGGAGGGGAGTGGACAGTGGGGAAGGGATGGTGTTGGGACACTGTGCGCCGAAACCCAGTCATGAATAACTTCATAATTCAGAATTAATAGCATAAAAGAATGTTAAGTAAAATTAACAACTCTTGCTCTGCAAAATAAAAAAATCGCTAAACAACATATACTTTGTATGTCTGATAGATTTCATGTGTGTTTTCTATAACATATATAGAATTATACAAAATGATGTATCAGACACAACCTCTAACTTGGATGGACCATGCTGATAGGCACCACGCTGATAGAGGCTTTACTCATATCTCTAATACTGCAAAGTCTCGAGTGCCTCATTCATTGCTCGTGGTCAGGGGTGGTTCCCTCCAGCTCACAACTGTGTTAGATCTCTCAGCAAACTGTGAAGACAGCAGGTTTGAGGAAGGGGAGGCAAGTCAGGAAGCTGTTGTCGGAGTGAAGATCAGAAGCTGCTGATTGGGGCCTGAGCGGGTAGGCCGTTTGCCTTGCACGCGGCTGGCCCATGCCGGCTCAGGTTTGATTCCCGGCATCCCATATGGTCTCCCGAGCACCGACAGGAGTGATTCCTGAGTGCAGAGCCAGGAGAAACCCCTGAGCATTGCCGGGTGTGACCCAAAAAAGCAAAACAAACAAACAAAAAAAAATCAAAAGAAGCTGCTGATTAACAACAGTGGGGGCTGGAGCGATAGCCCAGTGGGTAGGGCTTTTGCCTTGCAGCGCAGCCGACCTGCGCTGGCCTGGGTTCGATCCCCGGCATCCCATGTGGTCCCCCTGAGCACCGCCAGGAGTAATTCCTGAGTGCAGAGCCAGGAGTAACCCCTGAGCATCACCGGGTGTGACCAAAAAAAAAATAACCAACAGTGTCTGGAAAGCTGAAGGTCCAAGAATGTTTTAATTTTGTTCTAAAAGAAATGGAACAGGGGCCAGAGTGACAGCACAGCAGATCGGGTGTTTGCTTAGTACATGGCCGATCTGAGCTCGATCCCAGCATCCTATATGGGTGTCCAAAGACAAATTTCAGGTATACCGGCCTCCAAGCTGAGACCTCTGGGGTCTTCTCGAAGTGGAGGTGGGACATCTCCCCACACCCACCCCTGAAGTTCTGGTAGCCTGAGCAGTTACACCCACATCCCACAACCACCGCCATGTAAACTCGCAGTCCAGTTAAATATTCGGAGTTTCTAGACACCTCCGAACTCTGCAATACTGATGTCCCAGTCAGTATTTGGGAGCACACCAAATTAGATGGGGAAGTAACATAGAAGCCAACTAAGCTCCATGAACAAGGCCATTAACACAGAAGCTCAACTGGCAACAAACAGCTCAGTAAACCCTCAGACAAGGACTTAGTGTCCCCGTGGTGGGATATCATAGTTTTCGCAAATTTTCTTTCACTGAGGTATTTTTTGATCATTCCATTAGCCATCTAGTTGTCGCAAGCAATATAAAATGAATTACTCTGTGCTTGCTAAGGGGGCATGCTTGGAGGGTGGTTGGGAAGGAGAAGGTCATGAACAACTTTTAAACCATGGTGTTTAAGGAAAAGGAAAAATAATTTTTAAAGGAAAAAAGTTCAAAATGGGACTGGTAATCCCTCTCCTCCCAGGACTGCAGTGAGAACTGAGGGACGCAACCACAGCATGCTCATGCCTGGCTACTAATTGCTTCCGGGTCAGGAAGAGGCAGGGATGGGCGCTCCAGTGAGACTCCGCTCCTCCTGTCTCAGCTGTCTCAGCTGGGGCCACATGCTGCAGAGAGAGGAGGCAGAGTCTGCCCTTGGGGAAGCAGGCAGGACGCCCCAGGATGCATCCTGTCCTGAGAGGTGCCAGGAACGTCCTACCCAGCCCCACCCCAGCTCAGCTGCCTGGGGTGCTCCCCCTCCCTACTCCAAACCCATCGGCCCACCGTGAACACTAGGCACTCCACGGGCTTCATGATCCAGGTGATTCCTGGGTTTTTGCGGAACTCCTCCACGAACAAGTGGTATTCACATGGCATCTCGAAGGTTTTGGGGAAGAAATCGCACTTGGCTGCCTCCGCCTTTCCTGCCTCCCGCTCCAGCTGTTTCGGAATCGCTTCAGGTTCTTTACCATGTAGTTCTTTCGGGTCAGCTGGGCACAGGGAGTGGGCGGTGAGGCAGGCCGTTAGCACTGTGACCCCTGAAGTCGCTATGCTCTGATCGCCCCTGCCAACACACACACACACACACACACACACACACACACACACACACACTCTTTGGAGCTGGGGATATGGCTCAGAGTTTGCATTTGAGCTCGGGTTTGATCCCTGACTCTGCATGAGTCCCCATGCAACCCCACTTCCAGCCTAAGTATCAAGCTGGGAATAACCTCCAAGCACCAATCAAAGAAAGGAAAAAGCAGCACTTTTGACCTAGAGCTTCCACTGAATGATTATCCCCACTTCACAAGTGCGGCAGGGCTTAGAAACATCAGTATGCCTGAGCTTTCCAGAATGGGTGGCATGGCCAGGCTCTGCCAGGGCCTGCATGTCCACGCTTCTGTAAATGTATGCTTCTAGATAAGCTCACTAATCATTTTAAAAATCTCCTTCTGCTGGGGGCTGGGGAGATCGCTTCAGTGGTGGGGCACATGCTGAGTATGTGTGAGGCCCTGAGTTCGATCCCTGGCACCACATGACCATCCCTGCTCCCCCCCGCCCCAGCACCTCTGGTGTAGCTCTGGTGGCCAAGCATCACAGCAGTGGCCCCAGACCTTCCCCCAGCACCACTGGGCATGATCTTAAGCAAAAGTCTCTCATCACGGGCTCCTCTGGCCCTGTCTTCCTGGCCGGGTTCCACCCAGTGCCCACCCCCATCTTTTTTTTAATGTATTTATTTTTTTTCCCCAAATTTTATTAACCATTTTAGACATAGAATTGCAAGATGCTCATGCAGATTTCCCGGTTCCACAGCGTTCTAACACCCATCCCTCCACCTGAACCCATCTCCCATCACCAATGTCCCCACCTCCCTCCCCCTCCCACACCTCAACCACTTGGCGGGTTCTGTATGTCTTCCCTCTCCTCTCTATCTCTCCCTGCCGCCAAACTTTCCTGCACATCGTGGAATGCAGTGGATTAAAGGACATTACGGCCTCCACTATTTTGGTGGATCGCGTGGCCACTTGCGGCCTTGCGACCTGGGCTTCGAACTGGTTTTGCTCTGTTAATCTGGTCGTGAGGTAGTATCCCAGCGTCCGGACAGCGAAGGTGGTCGCTCCCATCTTGAGACTCCAATCCCGCTACCCTTGCATCCCGAGGTGGCCGCCTGTCCTTTGCTGGTTCAGAACCACCAACCAGCCCACTTTAGTGGGCTTTAGTGCTTCTCTCAAGACGGCCATCCACCATGTCTTAGATCCTTACCCCTCATACAAGTTATTAGTTCATTTTTCATCTGGGGTGCAACAATAACCTCAGGGCCCCCAAATTCCCTCTGGTCTTTGTCTCCCGCTGGGTCAAACAGATGCACAGGCCCCGAGCCCCGCCTCCCGCTCACCTCATAGTGGTTGCGGAAGTGGTTGATGCTGACGTGCTCCTCCATGTAGGTATGGTCGAAGTTCTCCCGCAGCCAGCTGACATCACACCAGTAGAAATCCCACTCCCCTTCGCTGTGGCGGGGAAGGGACAAGGGTCATGACCTGAGCGCCTCAGCACCTGGCCTCACCGGGGAGAAGAGCGGCAGCATTGAGTCCATGAAAGTTGCCCGGTCTCCGGGGGACCAGGGCTGCTACTGCCCACAGTCTACTCGATTGGGAAATGTGCCCCCACAACCCAGGCTGGGAGTGACCGGCTCTGGATGCACTGAGCACAGGACCTCCCTGCACCTGTCCACTGGACGGGGACTGGCCCCAGCTGGGACAGGGCACACTCTCCCCAGAGCAGGGATCCCTGCTTTCCTGGCCCGTCACAACCAACAAATCTCACCTGGACATGTGACCTGGACCCTGGACGCAGCCAGATGGCCCCTCCAGTCTGCATGACCAGGAAGTGAGATTGGGGATCCCCACTTCTCCCTGGGCCCCTCAGAGAAGTCCCAAAATGACTAGGCCCATCCTGGTGCCCCTAAGACAAGGACAGACTGGCTCCCGTGGACAAGACACATGAGGATTTACCCCAGGACTGCCTGACTCCAAATGCTGGCTCCCATTCTTCACCACCGTGCCAGGGAGAGGGATGCTAATTCAAGAGAATCCACCACATTGAGATTCCAAAAGATGGGGTATATGCAGGGGGTTCTTAAACACACATGACAAGGCCTGGGGACAGCTCAGAGATGGAGCTCCTGCCTTGCGGGCTTGAGGCTGAGTGTACTCCCCTGAGTCCCCCCACCTCCACCCTCATTGTCCAGGGTGATCCCAGAAGCAAAGAATGTGACTTCCAGTCTCCACAGTGACAACAGAAAAGGGGACAAAAGTGGGGGCAGAGGGACAGGAAATAAAATAGCACCTCCAAGATTGCTTCTGATTGCTTTAAGTAAAACACTACAGATAGAATTGCAGCTACTGTGCAACTCTATAGACTCACCTCGTCCTCTCCACCCCCAAAGTAGTGCTGAGCCTGCATTTGGAATGTGCCATTCCAGAAGCTTCTTTATTTTTTTGAGGGGGTCGCACTGGCAATGCTAAGGGATTACTCCTCGCTCTGCACTCAGAAATTACTCCTGGCAGTGCTGGGATGCCGGGGATCAACCTGGTCACCTGCATGTAAGGCAAGTGCCCTACCCACTGGACTATCTATTGCTCTGGCGCCCTCTTTATGGTTTTAACTATTTCCCTGTATACGCCTCATGAAATTGCACCTGTCAAATTCAGGCAAGTTTTTTACTTTCTAAGGGCTGAGACTTATTGCTTACCACATTCCAGGCTCTATTCTAAGAACCTGATGAATATTAGCTCATCAATCTCCCAGCAAGTGTTAGGTTCTATTATTTGGGGTGGGAGTTGCTCACAAGTGATGCTCAGTGGGCCCTGGGGTGCTGGGAATTACACAAGACTTCTCTCGGCAAAGCCTGGAGGCCCCCAGGAACACACACAGGTCTACGCTCAGGGAACCACGAGGTGCTGGCGGCTGAAGAGTTCACTACTTTGCAATGCAAGAGTCTTAACTCCTGCCTTCTCTCCAACCCCAGGTTCTGTTATCATGCCTCATTTATAGAGAAGGAAACTGAGGCACAGAGAGGTGATGGAACTGACCCAAGCTCATATAGCTAGCAAGTGTCTAAGCTGGATTTTTAGCTAGAGCCATTGGATTCTTTAACAATCAAAATTTTCCTTCCAAAGCTAGCTTTTAAAAACAAACAACAACAACAAAAGAACCTACCCTTTTGTTGTGAGGGAATGAATAATAGATGACTGGATGAATAATGCATTATTTGTTCACTCATCCAACTCATATGTGTTGAGGTTGCTTTTGTATCAGAGCCGTGGGGTACGGCTGGGTGCAAGGAGACAGGTGGAGTATACAGCTCGTGAAACAAGGAGACAGGCAGGTAACCCAAGATCTCTACAATGAGACACTGAGAAGGTGCCACAAGCCCAGCAGGAGGCTGGGAGGCAGAGCTACTGAAGTGACATTTCGGCTGAGCGCTGGAGAAAGAGGGGTGGGTAGCTAGGTTAGGAGCAGGGGAGAGAGGCTTCTGGGGAGACAGGGACCAGCCACAGGAAAGGGCACGTTCAAGTCCAAAAAAAGAAAATTCAGATTAGACATAAGGCCCAAAAGTGGGGGTGGGGGAGGGAGAGACAGACAGACAGACAAAGACACAGACACAGAGATACAGAGACACAGACAGAGACAGACAAAGACAAAAAAAGAAAAGTGCCTGCCATAGAGGTAGACAGGAGGGAAATTGGGATATTGGTGATGAGAAATATGCACTGCTGAAGGGATGGGTGATGGAACATTGTATGACTGAAACCCAATCATGAACAGCTTTGTAACTGTGCATCTCATTGTGAGCAAGCAAGCAAGCAAGGAAAAGAAAGAAAGAAAGAAAGAAAGAAAGAAAGAAAGAAAGAAAGAAAGAAAGAAAGAAAGAAAGAAAGAAAGAAAGAAAGAAAGAAAGAAAGAAAGAAAGAAAGAAAGAAAGAAAGAAAGAAAGAAAGAGAAAGAAAGAAAGAAAGAGAGAGAAAGAAAGAGAGAGAGAAAGAAAGAAAGAAAGAAAGAAAGAAAGAAAGAAAGAAAGAAAGAAAGAAAGAAAGAAAGAAAGAAAGAAAGAAAGAAAGAAAGAAAGAAAGAAAGAAAAGAAAGAAAGAAAGAAAGAAAGAAAGAAGAAAGAGAGAGAGAAAGAAAGAGAGAGAAAGAAAGAAAGAAAGAAAGAGAGAGAAAGAAAGAGAGAGAGACAGATAGACAGACAGACAGACTAGGGTAGAGGCAGAGAGGTCAGGAGGTAAAGCTTAATTGTGGGCAGGGCAGGACCCAATCAGGAAGAGCCTTTGGCTTCTTCTTGAATTATGAAAGTTCATTCCCTTGCATACCATCTGCACGATGACCACAGTCAAGTCAGGCTGAAATCCCTCGGGGTGACACAAAACTACCCAGCTCAGCCCGCAGGAATCTTAGTTCCTCCAGCCGCCATGCACTGCCCCTAACATGACGGACTCTGCTCATCACATGGAGTCATAGAGGCTGCTGCAACTCCAGGCATCACAGCAGCTGCAGAAAGCAAGGGAAGGGGTTGCTCTGGTCACTTTGGTTCCAAACTGTGTCTGGACAGGCTGAGACCAGAACTGGATGTGGAGATCTCATTCCCAAGAGCCTAAAGGATACGGGCTCACAGTCACAGAGCCTTATCTGGGCTAAAGGACCTGGCCTCTGGGCCTTTGTTGGGGCGCCCATAAGCAACCTGGGATCAGCCACAAGCAACTTGCTTCATGGAATCCCAGACCATCAGAACCAAGCAAGCTCTCAGGCTATCAAGAAAGCTCACACGGAGTTAGAGAGAGGAGTGAGCTGGGCCGCTGTACAGGTCAGGACCGTGACCCTGCCCAGACACCACCCTGATCTGCAGAGCGCTTTGCTCTTTTCCCCAACCCTCACCCAACACTCGAATCCATCAGTTCTCCTGGATACAGGGAAGGAAGAGAGATAGCGGGAGGGTGTTACTCTTTTTTTAAACTTTTTTTTTTTTGCTTTTTTTGGGTCACACCCGGCAATGCTCAAGGGTTTCTCCTGGTTCTGCACTCAGGAATTACTCCTGGCAGTGCTTGGGGACCATATGGGATGCCGGGATCGAACCCTGGCCGGCATGGGCCGGCCACGTGCAAGGCAAACGCCCTACCCGCTGGACTATCGCTCCGGCCCCAGGTCTTACTCTTTAACTTCCACCCAGCCTGGCCTGCGGCGGCGGACATCCGCGAGAGTGTTCATCAGGGTGGTCTTGAACCGGATCAGTGCCCTCTGGTCTCTGAAACACAAGGCAAAAAGGGGAGGCCTGCTCAAGATTCAGGCTCTCCCTTGGGTGGTCCAGGAAGAGCAAGAAAGGGAAAGGAAGAGAGAGAAAGTTCCACACCTGGAAATGCCAAAAAAAAAAAAAAAAAAGACCCATAGAATTACCAACTTTCAACATTTAGCATTATAGCACGTCACGCTTCATAGAATCCGGTTGAGAATGATAGACTCTGACTCACTGGGAAAGAAGAGCAAAATAACAAGCCATCATTTCATCATTTCATCCCACGCCCACGACGTGCCAGGAATGGTCTGGCTGCCTGACAGATGCCATAGCGCGTCCTTATAGTAAACGACGGGACTTGCACATCCCTTTCCGGCTTTCATCTGGGAAGGTGGAGGCACTTTTTCCTCTTCCCACAACTAGCACAGCTGGAACCCCAGGACATTAATATAAAACAGACGCAACTGAAAGACTGGGGAGGCTGGTGGGGGCCGAGGAGGTAACTCGGGAGTCAGGGAGCAGCGTGTAGGGCTTCCTTGCGCTGTCCTTTCCCTCCGAGGTCCAGCAGAGGAGGCACAGGAGCTGGCAAGGCTTGCCAACGAGCAGCAGCGCCTAAACCGGGCTCCTTGACCTTCTGTCACTTGCCACTCTCTTTTGCCCAAGAAATGCAACACGGGTGAGAGCTGCCATTTAAAAAAAAAACCCTCATGTTCACGTCACAGTTAATGTTTAACCGATTTTGGGTCACTGCCGTGGCAGAGACCTTTTAGAGTTGCCAAAGTTGCCATGCCTCCCCCCCACCCCCCACCCCGTGCAGTCATGCGTTCAGTTCCATACGGTGTTTTAGAAGTGAGGCTGTAAGGGAGCAGGAGCAGGGCAATCCAGCAGGGGCAAGAGGCGGCTTAACTGCTCAACTCTGGCCAAGCCCCAGGAAACAATCCAGTGGGCGCCTCCACTTCTATCGTGTGGGGGAACGCAAATCAAACACAATAAGGCACTACCTCACTCCCACTAGGAGCGCTACTGTCTAAAAGCCAGAAAATATAAAATGTTGGCAAGACTGTGGAAAAATTGGGCTGGAGAAACAGCACAGGTGGTAAGGCGCTTGCCTTAATGCGGGTAACCCTGGCTCAGTCCCACACACTGCATATGGCCTCCTGAGCATTAACTACCAGGGAACCCTCCTGATCACAGAACCAGGAACAGCCCCTGTGTGCTGCTAGCTGTAGCCCCAAACACAACAAATAGCTAGCAAAACAACTGAACCCTTTAGAACTGTTGGTGGGAATGTAAAATGATAACGTTATCATGGAATAAATAGTGTAACTGTTATCATGGAAAAATTACTGGTTCTCGAGGGAATGGAACTAACTAATGGAAGCAATATCTCAATATTTGCCACTGTGGGTGTAACAGCAACTCAAAAATTTTAAATGAGAATTACAATATGATCCAGAAATTCCACCACTCTGAATATACCCCAGAGGATTTAAAGTAGAGCCTCAGAGACCTGAGAACATCCACGTTCATAGCAGAATGTGCAAGCAACCCAAGTGTCCATGAACAGGTACATAATAATAAGCAAACTGGGGCATCACATACAATGGAATATTTATCAGCCTTAAAAATGACTGACAATTGGGGCCGGAGCAATAGCCCAGCGGGTAGGGGCGTTTGCCTTGCACATGGCAGGCCTGTGCTGGCCTGGGTTCGATCCCCGGCATCCCATATGGTCCCCCGAGCACCGCCAGGAGTAATTCCTGAGTGCAGAGCCAGGAGAAACCCCTGAGCATTGCTGGGTGTGACCCAAAAAAAAAAAAAAAAAAAAAAGCAAAAATGACTGACAATTATAACATGGGTGAACCTTGAGGACTTTGTGCTCAGTGAAATGAACTGTCACAAAAGGACAACTATTGTGTGAGTCCACTCAGACTTAAATTAGTCAAACAGCAGAGCCGGAACACAGAGCGAAAGTTGGCAGAGGTAGAAGGAATGCAGATTCCTATTCAGAAGTTCGGCAAACCCAGTATCCATGAAGAAAATGTGGGAATAATTATAATCACCCCCTCTGACACTATGGAACCATGCCTTCAGCCCTCCAGGTTACGTGAGAAAATCAAATACATATTTTTTTTTTTTTTTTTTGCGGGGGTCACACTCAGCAATGCCTAGGGGTTACTCCTGGCTCTTTGCTCAGGAATTACTCGTGGCAGTGCTCGGGGAACCATATGGGATACCGGGGATCAAACCCAGGGCGGCATGTGCAAGGCAAACGCCCTACCCACTGGTCTATCGCTCCGGCCCCACTGGCCCCAATTTTTAAAGCAATGAGTAGTTGGATTTTCTGCTACATGAAGCTTAACACATTTCCAATTGCCTAGGGGAGGAAAACACAGGTGGGTGAGTCCTGGTAACTGAAGTGTTCTTTGTTCACTGGGCTGGGAGTGGGTGTACAAGTTCAGGGGCAAGATCCGGAACAGAGCTGGACTGCTCTGCCTAAGAGTGAGAGATCTGAAAATGACAGGATAGAGTCAGTACTGGGTGGAAAAAGGTCCTGCTTAAGAGAAGGGTCAGGAATTAGAGCTCCTCTCCCCAGCGGGGCACAGCCAGAGGGCGGCTCTCGGGGGGAACAGAAATAACTAATGGAAGCAATATCTCAATATTTATCACTGTGGGTGTAACATAAACTACCTCCTCTAACTCGCCATGTGCTTTCATCGAAGCCTACGTTCATCACTCCTGCTGTGTGTGTGTGTGTGTGTGAGTGTGTGTGGCCTCTGTGTGGGAAATTCAAACAGGTGCTGAGTTCTGTCTTAGGCTATTGAGTGGACTGTAGGCTTGGCAAGAGCTGGCACTAGAGCTCTCAAGTCATCATGTGGCCTCTGAAGGAGGCAGGAACTAGACGTTCAACAAGCTCAGCTGTTGCTAGTCCCAAGTTACTTAACTTCAGCTGAACCAGTTACCTGATCTTCCCTTTCCCCATCTGTAAAATGGATGCAAGTGGTACCTACTTTAAAGGACTGTGGTACAGAGGGGTCAACAGGTGATATAGACGAAGTGACGAGTTCAGGGAAAGGCACCTAAGTGATCAATAATAGCTTATTCTTTTTAAAATGCTATCTTTTATTAATTCTTATTATTTTGGGGCACACCTAGTAATGCTTAGGGGTAACTTCTGGCTCTGCACTCAGAGATCACTACTGGCAGTGCTCAGGGGACCATATGGGATACTGGGGATTGAACTCAGGTTGCCCATGTGCAAGGTAAATGCCTGCCTGCTGTGTTACCACTCCAGCCCCAGGTTATTATTCTTAGTTGTTAACATCACTGGAGTAAAGAAGGGTGGGACAGAGGAAAGGAAGAGTATTTTTATAGGATAATAATTCTGTGTTTATTGGATAGGTAAGATACTCACCGCTCTTTTCCCTTTGATGATCCATGTCCCTTGTACATTTGATTCTGTAATGAAAAGGAAAGTGATGTAAGTGATATACCTTGTTTTGCTCATATTTGTTCTAGCTCATCAGCTCAACTTACTGCAGATAAAATGCTCCAGCTATCAGGTGCAGCACCACCCATGTCCTGCAACATAACTATCTAGCCTGGGCAAGTTCTCATTGATCACCATGTGTCCAAATACCTGGTCTTTGAAATGAAATTCCAAAGGGGCCAGGGAGACAGCTAAAAAGGGGGTGTCAGGGGCCGGAGTGATAGCCCAGCAGGTAGGGGCGTTTGCCTTGCACGCGGCGCCTGTGCTGACCCGGGTCCGATCCCCGGCGTCCCATATGGTCCCCCGAGCACCGCCAGGAGTAATTCCTGAGTGCAGAGCCAGGAGTAACCCCTGAGCATTGCCGGGCATGACCCAAAAACAAAAAAAAAGGGGGGGTGTCTTGGATCTATGATGACCCGAGTTAATTCCAGGCATCATATGGCTCCTTGTTGATCCCAGGGCCAGAGAGACTCCACAGGCTCATGCACGCATCCGTGTATGGGAGGTCCGTGATTTGTCTCCATTACTGCACAGTCCCCTGAGCACCCCCAGGAGTAGCTCTGAAGCAACACTGGGTATGGCCCAAAACTCAAGCTCCAAAATTATGTGTTCAGGATAATATCACCAGGACTTAAGAGTCTACTGTGCAAGTATCTGGTCAAAAGTTCAAGTCCTCGTGTCCAGCATACACCAAGCATGATCCTGGCAACTCTACTGTCTACAATGTCCCATGATACACACAATCACATGTACATAAGCATCATAAAAAAGAGTGTGCCCCTCCATAAGAGCATTACAACAAAATAAAGATTTATGAGCACCCAAGCTGGCCAAGGAGGCGCCACCCCTGGGGAGCCATCCCCAGAAAGCACCATAGCAATGGCTTGCTAGACATTAACAGGAAGTGACATCAACTTAAAGAAAGGGAGAACTGGGGGCTATGGGATAGTACAGTGGGTAGGGCACTTGCCTTGCATGCAGCCAACCAGGGTTTGAACCCAGACATGGTACCCTGAGCCCCACGAGGAATAATCCCTGAACAGAGAGCCAGGAGTACACCCTGAGCCTCACCAGGGGGTGACCCCCAAAATAAGCTACAAAAAAAATAATGGAAGAACTTTCCATCAGAACTTTCCATCTTCCCCTTTTGAGTCAGTTACAATTGAGTCTTATCTAATACATTGTGGGTGCGGTAATATTTATCCCATCAAATTCACAAACTCCACAGGAGGGATTGTGCAAGGTGCATATACCAGGACAAAGAATCTAAAAGGCTATCTCAGAGTTCTGTCCAAGAACCAGTGGGAGGAGATAGAGGACGTTGTGTCACAAAACTGTCAGAATGCATTCTTCAAAGAAATTGACCAAGCACTCCTGAAATTTGTATGGAACAATAA
Organism: Cryptotis parvus; assembly: GCA_021461705.1. NCBI lineage: Eukaryota > Metazoa > Chordata > Mammalia > Eulipotyphla > Soricidae > Cryptotis > Cryptotis parvus. Next base: position 31,089 of record JAJIBD010000232.1, read on the forward strand.
ACCCCCCAAGGATAGCTAAAAGCAATCCTCGGGAAAAAGAAGATGGGAGGCATCACCTTTCCCAACTTCAAACTGTACTATAAGGCAGTAGTAATTAAAACAGCGTGGTATTGGAATAAAAACAGACCTGTGGACCTATGGAATAGAATTGAGTGTCCTGACACCCAACCTCAAACACAAGATCATTTAATCTTTGATAAAGGTGCAAAGTGTCCAAAATAGAGTAAGGAAAGCCTCTTCAACAAGTGGTGTTGGGAAAACTGGGCAGCAACATGTAAAAAAATGAATTTGGACCTGTGTCTAACACCATGCACAAAAAATCAGATCAAAATGGATTAAAGATCTCAATGTCAGACTTGAATCCATAAAGTACATTGAAGAAAATATATAGAAAAAGCCCTCCACAACATTGAAGCTAAAGGCATCTTCAAAGGTGAAACATCACTAACAAAGCAACTAGAAAGAAAAGATAAACATATGGGACTACATGAAACTAAAAAGCTTCTGCACCTCAAAAGAAATGATGACTAAGATACAAAGGCAGTCCACAGAATGGGAAAGAATATTCACCCAATACCCATATGATAAGGGGTTAATATCCAGGACATATCAGGCACTGGTAGAACTTTACAAGAAGAAAACAAAACAACCCCATCAAAAAATGGGGGAGAAGAAATGAACAGAAACTTCAACAAGAAATTCGAATGGCCAAAAAAACATATGAAAAAATGCTCATCATCACTAATCATCAGAGAGATACAAATCAAAACAACAATGAGATATCATTTTACACCACAGAGACTGGCACATATTCAAAAGAGCAAGAACAACAAGTGCTGGTGTGGATGTGGGGAAAAGGGGACACTTATCCATTGTTGGTGGGAATGCCAGCTGGTACAGCCTTTCTGGAAAACAATATGGACATTCCTCCAAAGACTAGAAATTGAACTCCCATTTGACCCAGCCATACCACTCCTGGGAATATACTCTGGGAAGCCAAAAATACGCAGCGGAAACACCATCCCTACTTTTATGTTCATAGCAGCATTATTCACAATAGCCAGAATCTGGAAACAACCAGAGTGCCCTAGAATCGATGACTGGATAAAGAAGCTTTGGTACATCTACACAATGGAATACTATGCAGCTGTTAGGAAAAATGAAGTTATAAAATTTGCCTATAAATGGATGGACATGGAGAAGATCATGTTGAGCTGAAATTAGCCAGAAGGAGAGAGACAGATACAGAATGACTGCATTTATTTGCATGACATAAATATATATGTACATATTATGATACCAATATCCAAGGTCAAGTGAAACATGTATCAGGAGGTCTTGTCAAAGGAGGAAATTATCACAAACGTGTGGGAGTCAGAGGCTAGGTAAGACAGAAAATGGAACAGTGTGCTAACAATTGTCGAGGGTACTAATACCAACCTAGAACTGAACATTAAATACAGGCAAAAGATACACATGACAACCCTTTAATGTATGTTCTGTAATCCATAGTCTGGAAGGGAAGGAAAAGAGAGAGAGAGAGAGAGAGAGAGAGAGAGAGAGAGAGAGAGGGAAATAAATAAAGAACCTGCCAAGGAGGTGGGCTGGGGGAGGGGGAGGGAGCCGGGGACGTTGGTGGTGGGAGATGGGCACTGGTGGAGGGATGGGTACTGGAACACTGTATGACCAAAACCCAAATATGAACTTTTTAATTGTATATCTTTGTAATTGTATATCTCA
>JAJIBD010000233.1:0-25787 GCA_021461705.1 Cryptotis parvus
CACAGCATGTGGGTAAAGTTCCAGCCTAGTGCTAGCGACAGTCCATAAAGCAGAATGAGAGGTGCAAACGGATAGAGAAGAATGACTGTATTTTCAAAAACGGCAATGCTGGAAAAGAAAGAAACCTATTTTATTTATTTATTTGTTGTGTTTATTTTATTTATTTATTTTTAAACTCATTTTTTTAAATGACTAATGGGGGGGACAGAAGCAATAGTATAGTAGGTAGGTTTGCTCTGCAAAACCAATCCTGGTTTGATCCCCATATGGTCCCATGAATACTGCCTTCCAGGAGTACCTTGAGTGCAGAGCCAGGAGTAGCCCCCTGAGCATTGTCGGGTGTGCTTCCCAAAGCAAAATAAATAAATAAATAAATAAATAAATAAATAAATAAATAAAAAAAAATAATAAATAATAGGAGGGGAGAAATATAAAATAAATGAGTAATAAACAGACTGCTCCTATTACACATGGGGTACCTAAGAGAATACATATCATAATCAGTAAAAGGGTACTAGAGATGGAATTACAGTGACATCTCTCCCTCTACCATTAGTTCTTTCTTGTTCATAGTTGAGAAAACCAGAAAGGGATTATTTCAGCAAATCTGGACTGTAAGGTTTTTTTTTTTTTTTTTGCTTGTTTTTGCTTTTTGGGTCACACCCGCGGTGCTCAGGGGTTTCTCCTGGCCTGCACTCAGGAATTACTCCTGGCGGTGCTGGGGGACCATAGGGGATGCCGGGATCGAACCCGGGCCGGCATGGGCTGGCAACGTGCAAGGTAAACGCCTCTACCCGCTGGCTATCGCCTCCGCCCCTGGACTGTAAGGTTTAGAGTGAGAGGTGAACATCAGAAATATTAATGAAAAACACCCATGACTGCTTCAAAATCTCTAAGAATTCAACTGACTGGAGATTTCTCACTACTGGGAACATTGTAGCTTTCCACCCTAGGGAAATCAGGGCTCAACTAGTACCCAAACTTGAGAAAAGAGCTAAAACTCTCAAGTGTAAGGTCTGTCCCCCCACAATCCAACCTATGTATTTTCATGCAAGAGTCCCAGAAGCTACGCTCAAACTATTCTAAATTGAAGGGTATTACCAGAATGATGAGTTTTACTCATAAAATGTTTGACTCATAAAATGATGTAGGGTTCTAGATAATACTCCTGAGAAACCTGAGTGTAATAAAGCAACACACATTCCCTGAACAAGGAGGGAAAAAAAAAACTGCCCAAAGAAGAACTACAATCTAAGTGAGGCTGAGTAGTTTCTCTGAAGGGACAGGTTTACATATCACAGGACGGTGAAGTGCTAACAATTATGCTAACAAACCATAACATCTCTAGATTTTAATCTGCCTCTATTTCCTGGAAATAACTTCTTAAATACATGAAGAGTGAAGCAAATGCCTCTCATTCATATTAACAATGAACTGTTAGCAAGACTTTGCAATAATGTTTGGTAAATAAATTAGTTTGAAATACATGTTCATCTTTTATGCTGGGCCTGATCTCTGACCATTAAAAAAGGTGATGAAGAGCTGGTAGAGCACGTAAGTATTTGCTTACACATGGCTGATTTGGGCTTGATACTAGCTCCATATATGGTCCCTGAGCCCATGCGACAGTGATCTCTGAGTACAGCTGAGTGTGGCCCCCAAAACAGAAGCAAAAACAAAACCAAAAAAAAATGAAAAAAGAGAAGCCACTCAACAAAATCTTCTCCATGTCCATCCATTTGTAGGCAAATTCTATAACTTCATTTTTCCTAACAGCTGCATAGTATTCCATTGTGTAGATGTACCAAAGCTTCTTTATCCAGTCATTGATCTCCCGGGCACACTGGTTGTTTCCAGATTCTGGCTATTGTGAATAATGCTGCTATGAACATAAAAAGTAGGGATGGTGCTTCCGCCGCGTATTTTTGGCTTCCCAGAGTATATTCCCAGGAGTGGTATGGCTGGGTCAAATGGGAGTTCAATTTCTAGTCTTTGGCGGAATGTCCATATTGTTTTCCAGAAAGGCTGTACCAGCCGCATTCCCACCAACAATGGATGAGTGTCCCCTTTTCCCCCCACATCCACGCCAGCACTTGTTGTTCTTGCTCTTTGAATATGTGCCAGAATGACTGCATTTATTTGCATGACATAAGTATTTATGTACATATTATGATACCAATATCCAAGGTCAAGGGAAACATGACCTTGTAACAGGAGGTCCTGTCAAAGGTAGAAATTATCACAAACGTGTGGGAGTCAGAGGCTAGGTAAGACAGAAAATGGAACAGTACGCTAACAATTGTCGAGGGTACTAATACCAACCTAGAAATGAGCATTAAAACAGGCAAAAGATACACATGATAACCCTTTAATGTATGTTCTGTAATCCAGTCTGGAAGGGAAGGAAAAGAGAAAGAGAGAGAAAGGGAAAGAAATAAAGAACCTGCCATGGAGGCGGGCTGGGGGGGAGGAGAGGGAACCGGGTAGTTGGTAGGAGATGGGCACTGGCGGAGGGATGGGTGCTGAAACACTGCATGACCAAAACTCAAATATGAACTTTTAATTGTATATCTGTTATTGTATATCTCACAGTGGTATAATAAAAAATACTTTAAAAAAAAAAAAAAAAGGAAGCCAGCAAAGATCTGAACACATGAATGTTCACATATTCATATGTCCATTACACTGGACTTAAGCTTTCCCCACTCACACCCATTTCTGACAATACCAGAATTGGAAAGCCTGAAAGAGGAAACTCCGCTTTTCCCAACTGGGAAACAGTATGGTGTAACATAAAATCTTAAAATGTAAAATCTGTCATATCCCCCTGATTCTACTTCCTTGTTACAGGACCATGGGGCAAGTAAATCTCTCAGCTGAAACATGAAACCAAATATACCTACATAACACAGCAGCTAAGACTTCCTATGTTCATTGCAGCACTATTCACAATAGTGAATAGTCAGACTCCTATTAAGATTCAGTCAGAATCTGAAACAACCTGAGCACCCAAGAACAAATGACTGAATAAAGAAACTAAGGTAGATGTGCACAATGGAATATAATGAAGCTGCTAGGAAAAATGAAGTTATGAAATTTGCCGATAAAGGGATGGACATGGAGAGTATCATGCTATGTGAAATGACTGCATTCATTTGTAGGAATTTGAGGGATATGTTTTTTTTTTTAAAAAAAGTATAAGACTAATATCCAAGACCATAGAAAACAGGCAGGAGTGTAAATGGTTGAACCTAAAATCGGGGCGTGGGGAGGGTAAGACAGAGAAGGGACCAGTGTGGACAATAATAGTTGGAAATGGGTCACATTGGACTAAAACTAAGGATTAAAAGTAGGAAATGGAACATACATGATAACCCTTCAGTGTCTGAATTGCAAACCACAATGCACAAAAAGCAGAGAGAGAGAAAGAGAAAGTAAAAGTGTCTGTCATAGAAGCAAGCTAAGGGACTGGGGAGGGAAGGTAGGGATGCTGGGAAATGTACAATGGTGGAGAGATGGGTGCTGGAACACCGTATAACTGAAACCCAACTATGAACAGCTTTATAATGGTCTATCTCACCAGGATCCAATAAAAAATAAATTTCCAATTTATGCTTTGGATATAGTCCTAGAAAAAAAATCCAACTGAATATATTCAAGAAAAGTTTGACTTTAATAGAAATATCTTGACTTCATTTTGTTAATACTGTGAAAATATATCGTTTGGCTTTATCAATTAAAACAGGGAGCATATGGATCTCATTAATGAAAGTTGTGTACAATGGGAATAAAACACATAACTGCTACGCACGATTACATATAATTCATATATAACAATGTTTAACTAATCTAGAAAGGTTTTTAAAATTTCCATTGTTTAAACAACTTTTCATATCCCTGTTATCTTCCAGTCAACCAAAGAAAAACACTTGGGTTTTACCCCTCCCCTCTCCAGAAAAAAAATTTTACTTACCACTATATCCTAGGAAAGTTACATAGATGTAATAGCCAACTGCAACCAGCCATAAGGTATTTCCAACTAAATATCCAATAAATGTGTCTGTTAAGATAACATCTGCCAGAGAAAAACATAAAATCAGTCTCCTTTGGGGCATATAATAAAAACATCTTGACGATTTTTGAGAAGTAACTGCTACTTACGATTGATAAAAAAGCTGGATGAAGTGCAGAATGACGAGGAGGGGATAAAAAGCATTCAGATGCACGTCGAAGGCATAGCCCCACTCCACATCACACTCTCTGCTTTGCCGCTTCACTAAATATTTATTAGATACAAACCTAAAGACAAAGCCACAGTTATTTTAAAATGAAATGAATCTCTTATTTTCTACCATTTCTGTGCCAAACAAAAATCACTGCCTTATCCTAGTGAGGTGAGAACTGACAACAAAACTACGCCAGTGAATATATGAACAACAGTAAAGACAAGGGGGCAGAGAACATAGGAGGAAAATATTATTACATACAATTAGTTTTGGAGGGAGATCAACAGCATGACACATCCCTGTCTTTGGCCCCGTCCCCAATAAGAGCCACCCCAGAACAAAACAGCATCAAGTAAATTCCAATCCCAGGTGAGCTGAGGCCACTCTTGCCACCAGGGAGGCCAGGTTGCTGCTATGAGAAGTGCCATCACATGGATCAAACTGTCGCTCTATGGAGAGGTCTCTGCAGGGCAAGTAGCCCAGAGCTGGTGAGAGGGCAGTGAGGGGAGCCCCTGCTGAGCAATAGGCGCTGTCGGGTGAACCCCTGACTCTGATTCTGTTCTCAGGGATTCTGGGAGCATCCAACCTGACAAAGAAAGGGGCAGGAGCCTGGCAGACCAGTACTCTCCAGCAGCAAGGCTCGATGGCTCATGCAAGCACGCACTCCAACCAGGGACCTTACCTGAGATCCCACATGCTGCATGAGCACCTCACCTTGGACCCAGGTCTGCCTATGTCTGGAAGGGAGACCAGACAGTGCTGGCCCTCACACACACTAACCTACAGAGCTGCCAATGCACTTTGGGGAGGAGGGGTGGAACACAGCTGAGGACTGCAGCTCAAAAAAAAGACAGGCAAAGCCAGTGATTCCAAAACAAACTCAGTGACTCACACCTAACTTAGAGCCTTCACTAATGCTGAATATAATCCCCAGTCCTGGCCATGCAGGAAGTCTGCACAGAGTAAAGACAACTGTGGGGCTGCCCCACAGCCAGTCCTGAACACAAGGCAGTCCCGGACACTGAGTGTACATGAGCCAACCCTATTGAGCTGGCTGACTGGTGAAACATCTTTTTTTAAAAAAAAATAAAAGAAATGAACAAAACCATATCCTACCAAGTCCGAAAGAGGGTATCATTACTCAAATGTACAGATAACAATATAGGGTCAAGAATCACAAAATTATCAGGTACATATGACACTACCAATTAGAAGTCAAACACAAATTCTAAAAAACTGACCTTTACAGAAATTGAGGTGTGGCCCCAGAGGTCTGGAGCACTTGCTTTCTAGCTGGAATCCTAAGGTCAATGCGTGAAGCCTCGAGCACTGCCCCCACCCCCCCACCCCAGTACTGCCAGGGAGTAATCCACAAGCAATTAGTGGGAAGTTGTCACCAAGCACCACCAGGTACGGCCAAGGGGAAAAAAAAAATTTACAAACTTATTAACTGTCAAAGCATTCAGAATGATCCTGTGAAGGAAGTTTAGTGAACCATAAGAAAGACAGAACAAAGTTAAGCAAATTCATGAGCTGAGCTAGTGAGATAGTACAGCAGGTATGTGCCTTGCCCACAGCAATCAGGTTCGATTCCTTCTGCCCCATATGGTCCCTGAGCCTGCCAGCTGTAATCTCTGAGAAGTCAGGCTTATGCACTGTGCACAGCTGGGTGTGTCCCACTACCCCCACCAAAAAAGATAAAATTCATGAGCAAATTGAGAATGTGACAAAGAAACAGCCACTGTAAAAATATCAAACCCTAGGGCCAAAAGACAGTACACTAAGATGGTCAGACTTCTTCGTCAAGACCCTGAAAAAATTGGTTTGAGGCTCTTCGTATTCCTAGAGCAAGCTGGTATCATTGAGCTACACTGACATGTGACAGGGACAACTGGAAACGTTACTTGTGCCTGCTTGAACAAATCGATGAATAACAGGATGTCAAGTGACCTAGTGATATAGCCTTGCATTTTAAAAAAACATATCTTGTCCTCCGTAGTAAAGTGTTCAGATCTTTTCTCCCATTCAGTATAATTTTTTGTGTGTTTTAATGACACTTTTTTCACAGAATTGAAAATTTTTAATTTGTTGATTAAAGTTTTCTATTACAAAAAAATAATAAAACACCAAAAAAAAAAAAGACAGTACGTTTAAATTAATGAAAAACTTGGTAAATCTAGTATATGTTCAAGTTTTTAAAATAAAAAGTACACACCCCAATACCCACCCAGAAAAGAAGTCTATACATGGCAAAGCTGTTCTTCAGAAACTAAGGAAAGAAGACTTTCCTGAACAAGCGAAAGCTAATATCATAATTACCAGATGTGCCTACTAAGAATGTCTAAATAGGGAGTTCTTTGAGTGAAAGTAAAGTACTAATATCACCAAAACAGAAAGTACCAAATTTCACAGTAAAATCACAGATATGGTCACAGCTAATTTCTTAAATTGGTTAACAGTGATACATAACTCATAATTCTAAGTTAAAGAACATGGAAAAATTTAACTAGTAAAATCTCTCAGTTACAAATGTGAAAAAACATACATTTTACCAATCCTAACCTAGAATGTGCTGGGGAGTGAAGTTAGGATGCTGTAAGTATGATCAACCAACTTATGTAAGCTTCATAGTTCTCACAAGGGAAAATTCCAAGGTAATTACAAAAAAGAACAAGGGAAAATTCCAAGGTAATTACAAAAGAACACTACGTAATAAAGATATTAGAGAAGGAAAGAATTTATAAAAATCATCACTTAAAACTCTGGCCCAGGGGCCGGAGAGATAGTCCAGCGAGTAGGGCGTTTGCCTTGCACGCAGCCGGCCCATGCCAGCCCGGGTTCGATCCCGGCATCCCATATGGTCCCCGAGCACCGTCAGGGAGTAATTCCTAAGTCCTTAGTGCAGAGCCAGGAGAAACCCCTGAGCATTGCCAGGTGTGACCCAAAAGCAAAAAAAAAAAAAAAAGCCTCTGGCCTGGAGAGACAGTATGGGGAGTCTGTAATGCCAAGGTGCAATGCCAAGGGTGCTCAATGAGCACATAACCAGGAGTAAGCTCTGAGCTTGAAAAGTATGGCTCAAAGCCCTTCCTCCAAATAAAGGGAAAGAACACTGAAATTATACCAAGTCTTCTCTGACTACAATGCTATCAAACAAGAAGTAAGACAGAAGGAAAATTTGAAAATACACAAATGAATGAAAGCTAAACAACTCTTACATAGATCAAAGAAAAAATAAAAGTAAATTCTCAAAATCAGTGAAATGGAGACAAAACAGAACTTATGTCCCATAAGTATAGTAACAGCAATTCTAAGAAGTGGTTCAGAAATAAACATCTCCACCAAGAAACTAAAAGGGGCTGGAGTGATAGTTCAGCGGGTAGGGCATTTGCCTTGCATGCAGCCAACCTGGGTTCGATCCCTGCATCCCATTTGGTCCCCCAAGCACCGCCAGGAGTAATTCCTTAGTACAAAGCCAGGAGCATTGCTGGGTGTGACCCAAAAGCAAAAAAAAGAAAGGAAAAAAAAAGGAAAAAAATGAAATAAACCTATGTGACATGTGCATTCAGAAAAAGAACAAACTGAGTCCAAAGTTAGAAGAAATGAAATAATACATATTCGAGCAGAATAGAGAATAAAACAATGGAAAAAACTAATAAAACTAAGAGTAGGGGTCGGAGCTGAGAGCACAGTGGGTAGGGCGTTTGCCTCATACACAGATGATCTGTGTTAAATCCCTGGCATCCCACATGGTCACTGAACACCTTCAGGAGTTCCGGAATGCAGAACCAGGAGTAACCCAAGCATTACCAGGTGTGACCTCCCCCCAAATAAAGTCAAAATAAATAAAGGTGTACCAAAATAAAAAAACCTAAAAAACGCTCTTTGAAAGACAAAATCGACAAACCCTGTTAGACAAAAATGACACTAAAAAGGTACAACTGATAAGACAAAAATGAAAAAGGATTGTAAATGTTTCTATGAATCAAAAAACTGAACATCCCAGAGAGAAATGGAAAAGTTCCAATGTAACTTTCCAAGACAGAATTGGGGGAAAATAGAAAACGTGGGGGGCTGAAGCAATAGTACAAATGGCAGAGCATTTGCCTTGGATACAGCTGACCTAGGCTTGATCCCCAGTATCCAATACGGTCCCCAAGCCCGCCAGGAACGATCCCTGAGCAGAGCCAGGAATAAACCCTAAGCAGCGTTGGGTGTGTCCCCAAAACAAAAACAAACATATAAAAGGATATGCTAAAGGTCATCAGGTAAAACAAGGACATGAAAAGATGCCCAGTATTGCTAGTTATCAGGGAGCTGCACACTAAAACCAGGAGACCTGAGGAAGAGGCTTACTGGGGAGTATGCCTCATACACGCAAGACACACACTCCCCCAGCCCTGCACTCCTCCCCCATGCTGAGTTATCACCTCAGACTAAAAGATGGCAGTCATTAGGAAGAAGAGCAAGGAAGAGGAACATGGATACTGTGGCTGGCGCAAGCTGGTATCTGTGGTGCCTCAGAGAGGATGGTGGTTACATGTGCATTTTTCTGTTTCAAGTTCCTCACACAATTCATAAAACAACCAAATATACTGTCTTTCTCTTTAAAAAAAAATTGGCCTTACTTGGGGGTGCTCAGAGCTTACTCCTGGTTCTTCACTTCAGGGATCATTACTAGTACACTCAGGAGAACATATAGGGTGTCAGGAATTGAACGAGGGTTGTCCATGTACAAAACAAAGAGTCCTACTCACTGTACTATCACTCCAGCACCCCTCTTTCATCTGGTGGCGGTGGTGGGGGGGAACATATTTCTCTGGACGACTCCTGGTTTGTTTGGGTCATGCATTCAGGACCTCTGAGCTACCTCCCTAGCCCATGAACCTTTTACCTGATATAAACTCAGCTATACATTTTGATTTTTATGATCCTATGGAGTCCACGCACAGCTGACTGCATACAACTAATTTTTTAAAAATCTTACCTACTATTGTTTCACATTGCTTGAATTTAGATGCTTTATTTAGAGGTGACTACAAGAGTATGCCACCCGCACGGCAAGCCTGGCAAGCTGCTCGTGGTCGTATTTGATATGCCAAATACCAGTAACATTTATATTAGGTCATTCCCGTGACCTAATATAATGGTTTGAGGCTCTTTATGTTCCTGGAGCAAGCGGATGCCTTTGGGTTCTACTAGCATGAGACAGGACATATGGAGATATTACTGGTGCCCGCTCTAGCAAATAGTTGAACAGGAAGATAGTGATAGATAGTGATAGATTGTTTCACATAAACTTTTGATGGATATATGTACTTTTTTTAATCAATGGGTATTTTGTTAACAAACATCAGCAGTATCAAACTGTAGGCTTGGCCTTTTACATTCTAGTTAATGATGTATAGCGTTAACTGACTACTGATTACATAGAAAACCCGTACTGAATAGTCAGGCTTACCATGGTAAAATAAGTTGACGTTACCATACGCTATAATTTCAGAATTTTGTTTGAAATAATAATAGCTGCCAATATTGAGCACCTGTAACATATGAGGTGCCTTCCATAGGACAATCTTCTAAAAAAAAAAACTATATAAAAGTAACCCATTAAGCACTGGTGGAGGGATGGGTGCTGGAACACTGTATGACCCGAAACCCAAATATGAACATCTTTGTAATTGTATCTCACAGTAGTATAATAATTTTTTTTTAAAAAGTAACCCATTAACTCCATCTGACAACAGAATAGACTGGGACAGTTCCCCAGTAAGTAACTGAACTGACATTTGAACCCTAGTCCCTAAATATAAAAGGTTCTGCAGGATCATAATCCCATCCTTGACCCTCTTTCCTCTCCAACTATAGCACACCATTCATTTCCTTTATCTAACTTGCCAACTACATAGGAGTATCTGAAAGATCAAACATTTGATTTATACTCAGTCCACTACGGTTATCCGAATCAAGCCCAGGCTACACAGAACGAGAATTATTTTAGTGCTTGTATGCAGGTGCTGATATAGGTGTCTCAGTAGGCACCTGTGCTTACGTGAATGCCTGAGTAGGCAGTGAAAGTTTAAGAATATATCCCCTTTTAAGAGTACTTCACTAATGCCAAAGAGTGAGTGGCCTGCAAACAGACACTTAAGAGTGACCTACCAACAAACACAACAGAGGAGCCAAGCAACAGTACAGTGGGTACAGCATTTGCCTTGCAGCCAGCTGACCTGGTTTCAATCCCCAGCATTCCATATGATTCCCAAGGACCACCAGGAGTGATTCCTGAGTGTGCAGAATCAGGAGGAACCCTTTGCATTGTTGGATGTGACACCGCAACAACAATAACAACAACAACAACAACAACAAAAACCAAACAAATGCAACAGAAGGGGCCAGAGATAGTACAGCATGTAGGGCATTTGCCTTGTACACTGCCAACCCAGGTTGAATCCCTGGCATCCTGTATGGTCCCCAAGCACAGCCAGGAGTAATTCCTGAGTGCAGACCCAGGGGTAACCCCAGAGCATCACAAGGTGTAATACAGAAAGGAAAGGATTAAAAAAAAAAAGCAACAGGAAATGCCATTATCTGAGAAATACAAAAATACAATTGGTCAACTGTATATTTTTCTAAATCAATAATTTTATTAGTATGACTCAAGTATTATTTTAATTCAATTACTGGGTGTACAATGATGAGAAAATATCTGAGTATTTTTACTATCAGTATTAATATAGTAGTACAAATTAGGATCCTAGAGATCAAAAAATCAATGCCTTCAGTTTATCATATTTCAATTTCCAGCTGCCATTATACTTTAAATATGCATACACAGGTTCTGCCACAATAGCTGATAAACTAAAGCTATGGTACTTACCACATTAAAGTTGATATGAGAAGACCAACACCTATACAATCTATGAACACAACCCAAAGGAGCAGCTTTATTGTCTCAAAAAATCCCATGTCGAGCACAAAGCCAAATCCTATAGTGGACACTGAAAAGATAAATTCACAAGATTCATTCAAACACTTTGCAGGGCCTAGAGATATCCTCTAGATGTTTCATCTTGAGGAGACAAAGCCAACAGCAAAAACCCCAAATATGTGAGCAATGAAGAAAAGGCAAACCACCTTAGAGTAGAGAACATTCTAAGAGCTTTCTAGAGACTTCTGTATGTCCATGGTTCACCAGAGCAGCTCTGTTTTAGAAAAGCAAGGATACACCTCACTAACTTTCACCACTATAGAATGAATATGACCTTTTCCTTAGGCTATGACATGACTTTAAAGTGTTTCTCAACAATTCTCACTATGGATTTGCTTGGTTGTGACAGGCAACTTCGACTTGATACTCCTTTTCTCAGGGAGGTTTCCAGTTAGTCACTATCACAACTGAAAACCGTGATTAATGTCCTCTACTTTTCAAAACCCTGCAGCCACAAATTACTCTGGCACGTGCCTAGGGAACTGGTGAACTCAGAAAAATCACCTTCTTTTCTCTGAGATTTTGGAGACTTCTTCATAAAATAGAGGATGCTTCAAATACCCCCAATTCTAACCCACAAGGGGCCTGTAAAAAAAGATTCTCCAAAGTAGTCAGTCCATCTTGACACATTATTTGCTTTGCAGTTCGCCACAGGAAAGCGGATACTCACCGCAGAGCCAGATGCTTAGCAGCACCAAGAAGGCTGGGTCATCTCTGGCCCACTGATCCTTCGTCTGCTTCCGATAATGAAAGTTCCTATAAACCCGCTGTGGGGAAGTGAACAGGTAGAGCATCTGCCAGGCGGCAAACTCAAAGTCCATCTGACGGAAACGAAAAAGTCTTCTTAAATATTTGTAGCGTTTTGCTCCAGCGGTGTGGCGGGCTGCATCCCTGGAATTCAGCGCCCATTTCCATGCGCCTGCGAGTTCACGGAAGTGCTGGGCAACATCTTCCTAAACAGGAAGAACGGTGCCTTTAAGGGTGGAGGCGAACGGCCGGAGGGACGGTCCCCACCCTCAAGAAGAGTCGGGTACCCACAGCAGATGGGGTACCCGTCGCCACAGGAGCGAGCGGCTCAGTGCACCACCAGCCGCTGGAGAACAGGCGCCCACAGCCCTCCCAAAGCCGCTGAAAGCCAGAGAGGCCGCTGGCTCACGGGGCGAAGCCATCATGCACTGCGCCAACAAAGGCCAGAATTTAAGATTAGGGTTACCACTCGGTGAAAGCCGCTGGGGAAACCGCATCAGAGACCCCCGCAGTGCCACCAAGCCCCCAACTCAATCATGAACGTCACAGAAACACGGAACAAAACAGCCCCGGGTCGCACCCGCGGGGCACATGGGGCGGTGGCGACGGCGGGGCGCGAGGAACCTCGCGGGACCTGCGACGCGACCGACCCTGCGTGGGGACACTTAGGCTGAAGCCGGAGTCGCTCTATTCCATTGTACCGGGGCGTGCTGGGTTCTACCTGACACCCTACACGAGCTAGGACTGGAGCCGAACGCGGCCGTGGGAGGTCCTGAAGCCTCACCTGGCGCCCCGTGGCGGCCTTCCTCAGGGTCCCGCCACTGTCCTCGTACCGCTCTCAGCAGCCGAGCCCAGCAGCCGCTGGGACGCCACTTCTCTTCCGGCAACGTCGCCGACCCCCGGACGTGACGCAACACCTGCGCCCACTTCCGCCGATCAAACAGCTGCTCTCCAGGGCGCCGGAAATTGCTGCTGGCGGTTTCCGTCGTCTTCCGCGCAGGCCTGTGCTGAATTCCCTCGCGTAGAGGAAGCAGTTCCGGGTCGCGGCGGGCGGGCGTGGCAGCTCAGGGTCACGGGCGCAATCAGGTACATGCATGCGCGGGCGTGACGGAAACCCTGATGATGCGGGCTTTGGGCGGTCCCTGGCTGAGGCTTCTGAGGAGCCAGGGTCTCGCGGAGTTCCAGCTGCCGCCAGGGTTTGTAAACAACTAGGTCATTGGATATGGGAACTTGGCAGAGCTCCACAGACACAGGACACTTCCCTTGTACGCTAGAGGAACGAGAATAAATCATTAAGCATTTGTAGCTCTCTAGAACAAAAAGTAAGATTTTTTTCTCTTGGGAATGTATATTATTTTTCTAGATATAAAGTTTTATTTATCACTTCTAGCATTGATCTCTTTGATATCCCATTATTCATCGATTTGCTCTACCGGGCGCCAGTAATGTTTCCATTTGACCCTATCACATGCCAGTGGAGCCCAATGGTATCTGTTTGTTTCGGGAATATTAAGACCCTCGAACTGTTCGTTTAGGGTCTTGATAAGGAAGTCTGACCTTCTTGCAGGTGTGCAGCCACACGATCTTTTAACGTCCCTTGGGAGTAATGGCTCTAGTCATCTCCAGATCACATTATATGACCAGCCCATCTGATTTTTGATGCCCTGGCAAACGAGACAGCGTCCTTGATTTTAGAATAGTGATGGGGGTCGGAACTCCAGATTCCTTCTCTCACTTGAGTGAGGCGTGATATTCCAAGCATGACTCTTTTCAATTCCTATTTGGGAGACCCGAATGGTATTTTTTTTTTTGCTTTTATTTATTTATTTATTATATCACACCATTTTAGACATACAATTGCAAGATGCTCATGTAGAGTTTTGGTTCTACAGTGTTCCAACACCCATCCCTCCACCCAAACCCATCTCCCATCACCAATGTCCCCACCTCCCTCCCCCCCCCCACACCTCAACTACTTGGCGGGTTCTATATGTCTTTTCTCTCCTCTCTATCTCTCCTCCCGCCAAACTTTCCTGCACATCGTGAGAATACAGTGCATTAAAGGACATTACTTTTTCCACTATTTTAATGAACCGACCTGGGATCGAACTGGTTTTGCTCTGTTAATCTGGTCGCAAGGTAGTATCCCAGCGAAGGTGGTGGCTAGTGTGGTGGAGTCTCATACGGCTGCTTCCGAACCCCCCAGAGGTGATGGGCCCCCCCAAAACCCATCTGTCCTCCTGGGAGCCCCATGGTCAGCTTAGCCTGGGAAAGCGGAGTTCCAGCTTACCCAGCCGTGTCCGATGCCTTTTTTTGCTTTTATGGATCACACCTGGCAATGCTTAGGGGTTTCTCCTGGCTCTGCACTCAGGAAGTACTCCTGGCGGTGCTCGGGTGACCATATGGGATGCCTGGGATCGAACCCGGCCGGCACAGGCCGGCCGTGCAAGGCAAATGCCCTACTTGCTGGGCTATCGCTCTGGCCGCCGAATGGTATTCTCATCCTGCTTTCGTAGGGCCCACGCCTCTGAGGCATATATTAATGCAGGGAGAACGGTGGAATCAAAGAGATGTGCCTAGAGCCAGAGGTTCTTTGTTCTTTTGACTATTTATTTGGTGTTTTTGAAGACAATCCATGCCGCTTTTCCTCCTGCGCAGCTCAGGTTTTAGGTCGTTCATCATGTTGACTTCTCAACCTAGGTACACATAACTGCTGCATTCAGAGATGTTTGTTCCATCGAGAGTGAATGGGACCTCAGGAACTAGTTCGCTTTTCGTGAACATAGTTTTGTTGAGATTCAGCTGTAGACCTATCTTTCCACATTCTCGGTCGAAGTCAGCCAGCATTTGTGCCGCTTGGCTGATGTTTGGTGTTATTAGAACGATGTCATCAGCGAAGCGGAGGTGGTGTAGTTGCCAGCCGTCTATCTTCACTCCCATTCCTTCCCATTCTAATTGTCGCATGATGTTCTCGAGAGTGGTGCTCAAGAGTTTTGGTGAAATGGTATCACCCTGCCTAACCCCTCTTTGACATAGATGATCACTTCCCTGTAGAATGGTGAGATCCTGGTGGTGAAACAGCAATATAGCTCAAACCCAATCTTGATGTATTGGGTTTGAATGCGCTATTTGGCTAGGGCTTCCATGACTGCTTCAGTCTCCACAGAATCAAAGGCTTTCTTTAAATCAATGAATGTGAGACAGATGTCATACTTGATCTTTTGCGCTTTGCACCATCAGATCCTCAATATATGCTTCCGATGCCAGTGTACGTGCATTGAAAGTACAGACAGTCATTTTAGTCCTTCGCTTTGGCAGCCTAGGATGGCCATGAAATTTTATCAGGCACTGCTTGTTTGCCTTTTCTTACTGCTGCCGCTATTAAGGGCTCTTTCGGGTCAGGAAAATAAACATTTCTGTTACTGGATTTGGCATATCGAACACGCATCGGACAGCTTGCCAGGCTCTGCCATGCGGGCGCTGTATTTTCATTACTTTGTGGGGCTCTCTCAGAGGGTGGGTAAAATATTTACGGTAATTTGGAGATAAATCGCATGTCTGCACAGCGGCCGCACGCAACGGGAAAGCTGGTTTCTGCTCTGCCGGGTGTACCTGTGTCTTAGGCTCAAGCATTCCTGGGCTTGAAATACTCTCCCTCTGAAGGGCGGGTCTCTGAAGGGTGGGTCCTTGTAGGCTGGGTTTCTGACAAGCCGTGCTGGAGACTTGATTAATCTGCTGGGTGGAGATCTTACCAGCTGCAGAGTGTGGATTGTGAAGATCGCTGCCAGCAAGGTGTGGGGTTTCTCTGGGCTCCTCCGAGGCTCCATCGGTGGACTCGGGTCGGAAATTGCTCTCATGGTCCATGGAATGCGGGGGGTTCAAAGGGGAAAGCTGGTTTCTGCTCTGCCGGGTGTACCCCAGGGTCCCCAGGATCCCAGATGCTGCAGCTTGAAACTTATAGATATCAAGATTTTTGTGTTTCTAGGCTTGCCTCAATTAATGTCTATTTCCTCCAGTAGACACTAATCTCCTTGGAGCAGGGTTGTTGAATTAGCAATACCTGGCAGAATCCATCAGAGGGAGCATCATCATCTTTATCAAATCTGTCTGAGGCTAAGGAAATAGTATCTAGAGTTCCAGGAAAGGAGTCTTCAGACTCTTCCCCATCTTCTGCATCACCTTTGTCTTGAAATTCCTGAAGATACATAGACTTTACATCTTTTATCTTCTTAATAAGAGATTCTCTTTTTCCCTTTGCTCTCTTGGATAAATTCTCCCCTTTTAATATGTCTGCTACAAATGTTTCAACATCTGCCAACAAGTTCCTAATCTCCTCGGAGAGGGGCTGGGAGTGGAGGTGCTGTGGGGGTGGGCATGTTAGAGACAGCGGACTAAAACCTATGCTGTTAAGGGAGCGACGGGCTGAGGGAGCAACTGCATCTGGGACTCACTACGACTCAAGATCAAGTACAACATCATTGGTCTGACTGAGACGAGGAGGCGCCAGTTGCATCATGCTGTATTTGACACGGAGAAGAATTGTTCCTTGGAACATGCGATGAAAGAGGCGTCGGTGGCATTGGTGTCCTTGTCAACACGAACATGGCCGCCAACATTGATTCATTTGAATGCCTAACAAACCGAATAGGATGATTACACTTGAAGAGATGTGGCCCATTCCCCCCTCCATTTTGTCGAGCCTGGTAGCCCCACCCAGGAGCTGCACGGGGCCATCAGCCATAACAGGAAGAGGCTCACGAGCGGCTGGGGAGGCTGGAACTCCGCTCGCCCGGGCCCAGCTGAATATGGATCCCCAGGAGGGCAGATGGGTTTTGGGAGGGGCCCGTCACCTCTGGGGGTCCCGGAAGCAGCCGGATGAGACTCGCCCCATCACACTAGCCACCATTTTCGCTGTCCGACGCTGGGAAACTGCCTCAGGACCAGATTAACAGAGCAAAACCAGTTCGAGCCCAGGTAGGCGGCTCCCAGAGGCGGGAATCACTAGGAATTCGCCAGATGGAGTCAGGGTTTGGCCATTCCCCCTCCCATTTTGTCGAGCCTGGTGGCCCCACCCAGGAGCTGCCTGGGGGCCATCAGCCATAACAGGAAGAGGTTCAAAAGCGGCTGGGGAGGCTGGAACTCCGCTCGCCCCAGGCCCAGCTGAATATGAGATCCCCGGGAGGGCAGACGGGTTTTGGGAATGGGCCCGTCAACTCTGGGGGTCCCGGAAGCAGCCAGATGAGACTCCGCCCATCACACTAGCCACCATTTTTGCTGTCCGGACGCTGGGAAACTGCCTCACGACCAGATTAACAGAGCAAAACCAGTTCGAGCCCAGGTTGCGCGGCTGCTTGCGGCCACGCGGTCCATTAAAATAGTGGAAACAGTAATGTCTTTTAATGCACTGCATTCCACGAAGAGCAGGAAAGTTTGGCGGGAGGGAGAGATAAAGAAGAGATAAATGACATACAGAACCCGCCAAGTAGTTGAGGTGGGGGGGGGAGGGAGTTTGGGACATTGGTGATGGGAGATGGGTTTGGGTGGAGGGATGGGTGTTGGAACACTGCAGAACCAAAACTCTACATGAGCATCTTTTAATTGTATGTCTAAAATGGTGTAGTAATATTGGGGGGGAATAATAAAATAAAATTAAATAAAAAAAAGAGAGATGTGGCCCACTGCCAGCAATTTCTATCTTCATTGTCTACGCACCAACATCCACATACAAAGATGAAATTGAGAAATTCTACATGGAATTGGAGGAGTTCTATAAAAAAAGATCACACCTTCTACAAGATTATAGTCGGTGATTTTAATGCCAAGATAGGACCAAGAAGATCGGCTGAAGAACTCCACATTGGGACCCATGGCCTAGAATGGAATGAACAGGGTGAGAGACTGTCTGAGTTCATCATGTCCACCAAGACCATTCATGGGAACTCACAGTTCCAGAAGGCTGAAGCGAAACGTTGGACATGGAAATCTCCTGGCAGACAGTTCCACAATAAAATTGACCACATCATCTTGAATCGACGGTTTTGTCTGACCGATGTAGCTGTTGTCCCTAAATTCCAAACAGGATCGGACCACCGTCTCCTTCGTGCAAAATTCTACTTCACACAATGGGGAGAAAAGGCTGCAAAGTTTAAGAAGAGAACTCCCAGAAAGACCACCAACTGGGAACTCTTTGGCACCATTGCAGCAACATGGGAAGATACCATCATTGACGACATCGATGAAGAATACAACCGACTGGTTCAGCACCTCCATGATTGTGCGAAGAATGCTGAGAGAGTGAAAGACACAAAAGGACGCTTGTCTTCAGAAACTCTTGAGCTCATTCACCAACGTGGCATGGCGCGAGCCTCAGGAGACCAAATGCTAACGTCCAAGCTTTCTAAACGGTGCAGAGAAGCTATAAAAGAAGACCTCAAAGACAGAAGAGCAGAAATACTGGAAGATGCAGCAGAAGCCGGGAAAAGCATTTACACTGCCCGCCTGTCCTTCACCAACCATAAGACCAAGATGACTGCCCTCTGACGCCTGATGGATCTATCACATCTTCCAGAAAGGCAATAGAGAGGGATTATCCAGGACTTCTACTCAAATCTCTTTGATAGCCACATCCACCTGCCCACATACCAAATTCCACAGGATGGATATGTCATTCCTAACGCTTCTCCCTTCTGAAATCCGACATGCCATCTCGTCAGTAAAGAAGGGAACAGCACCAGGCCCAGACAAAGTCAGACCCGAACACCTGAAGAATCTGCCGTCGGTACTCATCAATACACTAGCTCGGCTCTTCACACGCTACCTGTCCGAATGCAAGGTGCCCTCCTGTCGGGAACGCCGCCGGGGTCCCCCGACAGTATCAGGACAGAGGTTCTCTTCTACCTCCGAGGACGCCGGGAGAACAGATGAAAACTCACGAGTCCGGTGCAGTTCCAAAAATGGCTTTTAATAGTACAAAGCTCTTCCACCGCACTCCAATATGATGAACAAATCTAGCTCTGGTCTGAACTTAGACCATACAAAAGAGCCTAAGTCTCCCACCAAAGAGAGAGGATCTCACCCGAGCTGAGTCCTACCCAGAAGGAGCAAAAGGCCAAAGAGCAAGAAGCCAAAAGCAAAAGGCTGAGGAGCCAAAAGCCACAGGAGCCAAAAGCTGAAAGCTAAAAGGCCCAAAAAGGTGAAAAGTGAAAGGAGTCTCAAGTCAGCCCTTTATATACACCAAAGTAATCCAATCGGGAGGGTCATATCAACAAAGAACTCTAAACAGAATGTAGTGCCACACCCTATTGCAGGTATAAACAAAGGTTATGCCAAGGTCTAATCCTTTCTCCCAAGATTATCTCTTATGTAAAACACTGGAGAGAGAGAGGGCTGATATTAAGTAATACGCCTTAATTTCATGAACTTCATGTAATCTAGATGGTACCCATAAGGTCCTTATTATCTGCACCAGGGTGATTCTGAGTATCTTGTTCTCGTGTACTGAAAGGGTCACACTCGCCTGTTTAGAGCAAACTAGTATGATCCTTACTATAGTCTTCTTATAGTCTCAGTGTAGCCAGGGTGGTAGTCTTCTGGTAAATTCTAACTATCCCACGCTGGGTGCAGTGGGTATAAAGAGGAGCTGTGCCTAATCTAGAAAACATAGAAGTCTTAGTAGATGTATAAGTCAGAAGTTATTCAATCAAGGTGACTTCTGTAACTGCCACACCCTCTAGCAGTGTTTACATAGAAGAGAAGTCTCATTAGAATGAAACTTGACTTAAATAAGATTAAGCTGGGAGTGGGCAAAATAACAAAACTCCCAGAATAGCTAAACCTGTCCTCCAACACCCTCCCAATGGAATACCAGCAGGACAGTTCTACTGTTCAAGAAGGGTGACATTCATGACATCGGCAACTATCGCCCCATCTGCCTGTTGTCCATCATCTACAAGCTGTTTACACGAGTCATCCTGAATAGGATTAGCAGAACAGTAGATGATGGACAACTATGCGAGCAAGCAGGCTCGGAAAGGATTCAGCACAATTGACCATATCCACACAGTAACCAAGCTCATTGAGGTTTGTAGGGAGTACAAGATGCCGCTCTGTCTCACATTCATTGATTTACAGAAAGCCTTTGATTCTGTGGAGACTGAAGCAGTCATCAAAGCCCTAGCCAAACAGGGTGTTCAAACCCAATACATCAAGATCCTTCCTGAGCTGTATTACGGATTCACCACCAGGATCTCACTATTCTACAAAGAAGTGATCATTAATGTGAAAAGAGGGGTTCGACAGGGTGATACCATCTCACCAAAACTTCAGCGCCACCCTTGAGAACATCATGCAACAATTAGAATGAGAAGGAATGGAAAGGAATGGGAGTGAAGATAGATGGTCGCCAACTACACCACCTCCGCTCGCTGATGACATCGTTCTAATAACACCAAACATTAGCCAAGCATCATAAATGCTGGCTGACTTCGATCGAGAATGTGGAAAGATAGGTCTACAGCTGAATCTAAAGAAAACTATGTTCATGAAAAATGAACTAGTTCCAGAGGCCCCATTCACTCTCAATGGAACAAACGTCTCTGAATGCAGCAGTTATGTGTACCTAGGTCGAGAAGTCAACATGATGAACGACCTAAAACCTGAGCTGCGCAGGAGGAAGAGAGCAGCATGGAATGCTTTCAAAGGCATCGAAGAAATAGCTAAAAGGACAAAGAACCTCCGGCTCCGGGCACATCTCTTTGACTCCACCATTCTCCCTTCATTAACATATGCCTCAGAGACCTGGGCCCTATGAAAGCAGGATGAGAATGCTATTCGGGTCTCCCATAGAGGAATCGAAAGAGCTATGCTTGGAATATCACGCCTCACTCAAGTGAGAGAAGGAATCTGGAGTTCCGACCTCTGTTGCTGTTCCAGAATCAGGGACACTGTCTTGTTTGCCAAGACATCGAAAATCAGATGGGCTGGACATGTAATGCGATTTGGAGATGACCGCTGGACTAGAGCTGTTACCGACTGGATCCCACGGGATGTCAAAAGATCACGTGGCCACCTACCTACAAGATGGTCAGACTTCCTTGTCAAGACCCTGAAGGAATGGTTTGAGGCTCTTTATGGTCCTGAATCAACCAGATGCCATTGGGCTACATTGGCATGTGATAGGGTCCAATGGAAATGTTACTGGTGCCTGCTTGAGCAAATCGATGAATAACGGGTTTCAAGTGATAAAGTGATACATGGTACCAGGGGCTGGAACAACAGCATAGCGGGTAGGGCATTTGCCTTGCACATGGCTGACCCGGGTTTGATCTCTGCCATCCCATATGGGCCCCTGAGCACTGTCCGGGTAACCCCTGAGTGTTGCTGGGTGTGACCCCAAAAGAAAAATATTATATATATATACGTATAAAACTGCTTTAAGCTTTATTTTTCAAATTTTTATTTCATTGTAGTTGAGGGCAACCTAGTTACAGTAAAGTCAGTGTTCACGCTTTTGTTATAAAACATTTCTACACCTCGACCATCCCCAAAGTACCAGAGACTACAGCTGTTCCATGCTTCTTTGTTAAAAATGTTAAAAATAATTCATATATAAAAATATATTTTTTAAGTTATGGTCTCATCTATTGTTTAGAACTGGTACTGTGTATAATACTTCATAGGAATATTAAGTTATATAAATTACATTTGAAAATATAAAAATCGCGAAAGCCCCAGGGACAGTTATCATATATGGAGATATGATATATGTCATATATGGAGACAAGAACATTTCGAGTATTTCCCCATCTCTTTTAAAGTATTTTTTTGTTTTGTGGTCATACCTGGCTGTACTATAGTACAGCAGGGAAGTATTTGCCTTGTACATGGCCAACCCAGATTTGATCCCCAGCATTGCATATGGTTCCCGAGCACTGCCAGGAATAATTCCTGAGTGAAGAGCCAGTAATAACTCCTAAGCATTACCCAGTGTGACAAAAAAAAGAAGAAAAAGACTAGGCAATGCTGAAGCTTGAACCCAGAGCTCCTGCCTGGAATGACTGCTCTTTAGCCTGTTGAACCAGCTCTCAGCCCTTTTTAAGTATTTTACACAGAATAGAAGTTCTACTTACTGAGCTATAGAAATGCTGCAAATCTGAGATTTAATCAATGAAAAGTTTCCATGACTTTTAAAAACTTAGTGTAGTTTTTCTATATTCTCTGTTCAATTATGGTAACACATGAAAAACAGGTCAGGGGCCCTAGTGATAATACAGCTAGTGAGGCATTTTCCTTGCTCAAGGATCATCTGGATTTGATCCTTGGCATCCCAAATGGTCCCCCCAGCACCACCAGGAGTAGTTCCTGAGTGCACAGCCAGGCGTAATACCTGATTATACTCAAGAGTAACTCCTGAGTAAAATCTAGTTTGCCTAAAACCTAATAGTGCTGTATAGGCATGTACAGTTTCAACACCATTTCATATTACTTAATCCAAGCATTATCTCTGGTGATTATTGTTTCTGCTTCAGATAATAATTTAGCTATAGTAATTATATTGTTTATAATAAAGACCATTTTTAAAACTCTTATACAATGTCTTTAATCTCAAAAAGACGACCGAAAAATTAGTCATACATCTACTTTAGGAGTAATGTTTAGTTGCTAGAAGTGGACTATAGACTGGCATCATAACATGCTCTCCCTTAATGGGTCTCAGGTAATATGGCTTACACATAACTCATACCAAATATATCTTATTAGCAGTATTACATATTGTTAATTTGTTACTTCTTCTTCTTCTTTTTTTTTTTTTTTGCTTTTTGGGTCACACCCGGCGATGCTCAGGGGTTACTCCTGGCTCTGCACTCAGGAATTACTCCCGGCGGTGCTTGGGGGACCATATGGGATGCCGGGGATCGAACCCGGGCTGGCATGGGCCGGCTGCATGCAAGGCAAACGCCCTACCCGCTGGGCTATCGCCCGCCCCTGTTACTTCTATATTGAATTTCCTATTATTCTGTTACATAAACTTTTATCCCTTTCTTAGATAGCACATTTTCCCCACTTTTTCCTAAAGAAACCAATAAAAGGTACCTATGAGTGATTTGTGTTTCAAAGCTTTAATCTCACTGCTAGGTAAATTCATAAAATAGCATATTATTAGTAGTTATTTCATGTTTTCAATACACTTTCTAGAACACTGCTTAAAGATGCAACAAAAGGAAATGATAATCAGGGCCAGAATGATAGTACAGTGGATAGGGTTTGGGGTAATAATCAAGACTAATACCCATAACTACAAGGTCATTTGATCACTTGACATCCTATTCATCAATTTGCTTGAGCGGATGCCAGTAATATTTCCATTTGACTCTATCACGTGCCAGTGTAGCCCAATGGCATCTTGTTGCTTCAGGAATAGGAAGAGCATCAAATCGTTCGTTCAGAGTCTTGACGAAGAAGTCGAGAATAACTACAAGAGTATTGGGTATTTATAGTCATATGGATCCAGTCATATGGATCATCCTTGTTTGGAACCACCTCACTACTGAGCTGTGCTAGGGTGCAGTGGCGTTCCCAACAATTTTCAGAATCCCCTTCTGCCCCAGGGTATCAGCAGCTGGCGGGTGAACAAAGATTCACGAATCCAGCAAAATTCCAAAAGGTGTTTATTCATACAGTTTCTGTCAGTACAATCCAAGAACAGAAAAATTCCAAACTTTTAGTTCCTAGCCAGGCCCATGCCACGTGCTTCAGCTAAGATGTCTACTGCAGCCCAAACTATGTGCACCAGCCAGAGGTCAGAACCAAACCTGATGAAATGGCAAAATGGCCAAGGTGCCAAAAAAGTGGGCCCTTCTCCTTCCTTCTATCTTCTTTCATTGTCAGAAGCCTTCCAAAGACTTCTAGCCCAGCCCACTGGGCTGGACTACCCTAGAGACAAAGTTAGGTATATGACCATGTAGAAATGCAAATCTATGGGTGAGCAGCTTGGCTCCAAGCTTAGCAAATAACTGATAGGCCAGAGCTGTCTCCTGAAAAAGGAATCTCCCTAGCAGAGTGACATCTCATTTCTCAGGGTGACATCTCTGAACCAGAAAGCAGAAAGATAAAACTTGTAGAGAATGGAAGTAATACTTCTTACCATGAATATATAGCCAGCAAGCCCTAAATTTCCACTATGGTCCATAATCCATCAGAATAATTCACTTTGTCTTTAGCCTTACAGAGACATGTTTTGTTTTTTTTTTTTTTTTTTTGCCTGGAGGCGCATTAGCAAAACTGATTACATTATGATTGATCCAACATTGCCAAGTGGTCTCTTGGAATGACTGCATGTGTGTTCCCCACATCGAGGCCTGTGGGGAGAGGCTGGAGCGCCCTGCAGAAAATCTGGGAGCAGGGTCAGGGGATCCCCTTCTGTCCCAGGGGATTGGTGGCCAGCGGACAGAGAAAGTTGCAAGAATCCGGTGAAGTTTCGAAATGCTTTACTTAACGCAGGTTCTGGCATGCAAATTAGCAATAGCAAAACACCCGAACTTAGGGTTCCTGGCTGGGCTGCGCCACGTGTAGGCCAACATGGCTGCCACCACGTGTTAAGTCCCCACAGAGAGGGAGACAGTAAACAGGAACACCAGCAAAAAGAGGAGAGAGAGAGGAGAGAGAGAGGAGAGAGAGAGAGAGAGAGAGAGAGAGAGAGACAGAGAGAGAGAGAGAGAGAGAAAGCAGGCTAGTTTTATATCCCTGTGTAAGGGTTGGCCACCCGATGGGGTGACTGACTGGGAGCCCTCGGAATTCCGCACCTACCAAGGAAAACTCTGAGACCAAGTCCTATACAAAAGCAAGGGTTTTATTAATAAGCGAGTATACTCGGGCTCATAGTGTGACCCCAAGCGGTCAGTGGCTAAGAGCCCCAAGCCCTTCCAGGGAGGATCTTTTAAGTGATAATTCCCACCGCTACAGAAAAGCCCGCATTACAACCATCCAATAGATTTAAAATATTACATCAAGGTCTGCGAGCAGGCAGCCAATCACTTTGTACCAGGTAACCATCACCTACCAACCTGAGGCATGCCTAATACTCCTTTCCATATTTGGCATGGCATGGGCCCAGTCTCCCAGTCTTTCGCATACCACACCAAATATAGAGAGCAACTTCGGAAATGTTTGTCTCACAACCTTCCCTGGAATTATCTGCTTAGGGTCCTTCCTGTTGTGCTCTTGTTGAGCCATCATTTTATCAGTTACCTCTGGTTCCTGCCTTTGTGTTCTGTGGGTGAGGGGCCATTCTTTTCACCTGCAACCCATATCTCCCACTCCAATGTAAAGCCATCAGGTCAAATTCCCTCAGGTAATTTCTCCCAGGAACTCACTTAGGCCTTTGAGATGTTAATGTTGCCAAGCCAAGGTCTGCCTTGGAAATGCCCCTGCAGTGGAGGAGAGGCTTCTGAGATGTATCTCAGAGTACAAAGGTATGCATCTGTACCAAAGAATATTCTATAGCCCTTTAAATATTTCTCCAAGCCTTCACAAAAGTCTTATCTTTACTTCATGGTTGTATTTGTTTTTGAGTTATCAGAGAGTCATGCTTGCTTGCTTGGAGGCAAACAGCATTTCTCTCTGGTCTAATTAGAGATCCAACGGGCCAGGCAAATATGCCAGTAATATCTAACTAGTCCCACCATGATTGTGAGAGCATGAGAGAATATTTATACCTGCCAGTATAGAAACTTAGTCGGATAAACTGTCATATCCAAACTGTCCTCCTCCTATCTACAAAGTGACCCCGCAGGAGACAACCCAGGCCAGATGCAGAGGCTCTGGGTATG
>JAJIBD010000234.1:0-76219 GCA_021461705.1 Cryptotis parvus
AAAGAAAGGAGAATGGGGAAGAAATGTATTTGTAGAAATAAAGGTTGAACATTTAACATGGTTGAAAATTTGAATCTAACATCTTCAGTGTTTTTATGACCAGTAAAATAAAAACAAATACATTATAAGACATATCATAGTTAAACTTAAAAAATGGGGTGGGGTTGAATCACGAAGAAGGGAACTGCAGTAGGACCAAACACTGACACCATGGTAGCAACTCTGAAATGAAGGCAGTGTGGTAATATATCAAAGACATTGGAAAAGAACATCCATCATCTAAGCAATTCATTCCAAAATGAAGACAAAATATATGTGCAGGCAAAACTAAATGAGCTGCTAGCAGTTATCCTTCGAGAATAAAGGAAGTCTTCTGAAGTCAAATACTTGACTAGGCTTGAAAATACTGAATTGTTAAACTGTGTGGTGGGAAATGTGTATACTAAGCCTAAATCTTCTATTAAATCTATCACTAGAAACAAAACTATTAGTAAATTGGGAAAAATGAACATCAGAGGCTTAGCAATATCAATTTGTTTTATATTTGAGATGTGTAAATTATATTACTTCCTAATTTATAAATACTTCTGGTTGAAAATAGAGGATAGAGTCCAAACAACTTCAAAATGGACATATATACATTAAGATAAAATGAAAATTAAGTTAAATTAAAGTTTATGATGATAAACTTTAATATGAAATATAATATAAACCATAGATAGATAGATTAGATAGATAGATAGATAGATAGATAGATAGATAGATAGATAGATAGATAGATAGATAGATAGATAGATAGATAGATAGTACATAAAGAAAACACATCGTGTGTAAAAGTTGGAGGGTAAAAGACAGAGGGCATTCTAAGGAAAGATTCTGAAAATTTTAAGACAAAAAATGACAGACAGCTCTGAACTGTTCAGAGTATGAAGTTGGTATATCTCTATTTTTTTTTTTTTGCTTTTTTTTGGGTCACACCCGGCAATGCTCAGGGGTTACTCCTGGCTCTGCACTCAGGAATCACTCCTGGCGGTGCTCGAGGGGACCATATGGGATGCCGGGAATCGAACCCGGACTGGCATATGCCGGCCGCATGCAAGGCAAAATGCCCTACCCGCTGGGCTATCGCTCCAGCCCCAAGTTGGTATATCTCAATCTGAGATCACAAAGAAACCAGGGAACAATAAGTTCCAGGTGTAATTAATGGGAAACTAACCTAGGTCTTTATGAAGGGGTACAAAAATCAGGGAAGGGTGCAGGAGCTGAGGAAAGGGGCAGCAATTATCCACCTCCTCTTGCTACAGCCGCTGTTGCTGGCAGGTGTCCTTTGTGACAAAATCAAAGAGTCTGAGGTTTTCGTCACCAAACTCAAGTCCAGGGCTCATTTGCCTACTGGCAGTTGTGCTATTCAGATGGAGAGTTTTTTTCTCTACTCTGAAAAGTGATATTTTTACTTGGTTGAATTCTAAACCAACTCTATGTCTGACTAATGCAATCTTTGTCATCTTTTGTGCAGTGGAATATCTTTTATGTAATATGGTCGACTATCCAGAGGAATCCATCTGTACCACCATCTGAAACATCTGGAAACATCCATAAGGTAAGAAACCACAGGAAACTCAAGAAAACAGGCTTGCTTCTTGTTTCCTTCCTTCCTTTGTTCCTTCCTTCCTTCCTTCCCTTCCTTCCTTCTTTCTTTCTTTCTTTCTTTCTTTCTTTCTTTCTTTCTTTCTTTCTTTCTTTCTTTCTTTCTTTCTTTCTTTTCTTTCTTTCTTTTTTCTTTCTTTCTCTTTCTTTCTTTCTTTCTTTCTTTCTTTTCTCTATCTTTTTTAATACTTTCTATCTTTCATTCTTTCTCTCTCTCTCTATCTCCCTTATTCCCCCCTCATTATTTCTGCATTTCTTCTGCATTTTTTCCTCCTGTGTTTCTCTACTTTTCCCAGGATATATTCCTGTCATGTGGAAGATGAGAACAGCCTTTCTGAGGAAGGGATTAAGAGGTGATTCTGGAGAGCAGCAAGCCTAGGCAGAGTAGGATTGAGCTCTGGAATTTGTACTGAAAGATACCACAGTGGGTGTCCTTGAGAGACGCCTGGGATCAGCTCCAAATTTAGTAAGCAGCAACTGAAGACAAGAGAACTTAATAGCTGGTGTGTCTGTGGGAGGCCAGGGTCCAAACCCATGGATGGTCTCTGACCCCAGCATTTCCCCCAGTGGTGGCCAACAGAGGTCACTGATGAGAGTTCCTGGGCACTGACTCCAAAAAAGCACGTCCTATCTGACAGAGCTGGGTACACAGATGTCTCTTTGAGTTTGTGATTTTTTTTTCCTTTTGAGTTTGTGATTCTTGAGCAGCAGAGCAGGGAGGGAAGGAATCCATGGGGGCTTCATACAGAGTCTCCCTGATGTTTCTTCTCGAGAAATAGGTGAAAGGGATGAATAACACAGAGCTCCTGAGGTAGTGAACATCCATGGTATTCATGAACATGGAAGGTTGTAGCTAGTCTAGAGAGGGAGAGTTGAGAAATGAGACCCAGAGCCTGTCTTTTTTCTGCCTTCGCAGGGTCCATCAAAGCCCTGTAAGAAGTGGAGAAGGAGCAGAGAAATGGCACAAGGTAAGCACTTGAGGTCACGCCTCTCCTCCTTCCCTGGAGTTTGGCTTCTGAACCCCAAAGGTGGTCAGCGGCAGAGGCCTCCCCTCAGGAAGCACAGCCTGGGAAAGGTTTCTGGGCAGAAAAATGAACCATGACACATCCCTAAATGCCCAGCTAAGAGCCAGGCCCAGAGAAGCTAAAGAATGGGACTGGATTGGACCCACATTACCTGGCCAAGGAAGTGGGACTCAGGCCTGTGGGAACAAGTTGTTAGCTGTGTGGTCCCTGCCCTATGTCCCCACCTACCCAGGGGAATGTCCTCAAGGAAAATGAACGTGGATGCAGCACTTAAGTGACAATGCACCCTCATGATAAGAAGGGACAACCCAACAGGCAATCGGCGGCCAGTGGGACGTCCATGTGACCTTAGTGAGTTCTGCTGTTGAAGAGAAATCTTAGGGGTTCTCTTGAAAAGTGCTAGGGCCTCCCTTTACCCTGTGACCCAGTTTCCTTCATTAAAGCTTTCAAGATATGTCTGGAGGAATTAGAAGAGATTCGGAAGATGGTTTTAGTTGTGGACAGGTACAGGATCTTACTGTCTACCCCTGTGGCTCTCAAGTTTATGGAGTGGGCGGTGGGGATCCCAAGATCCCAGGGACAAAGGTAGTTGGCAGCTGACCTGGAGCAAGAGCGGTGAGGACAGTGCAGCTCAGCACTGTGGTGAGGGCATCAGGCACACTCGTGAAGTCATGTCGCCCATGTATGGGTACTGGAGAGGCTGTGGGCTGCAGGTCCCTGTGCAGCCTGCCTGCACCCAGGTCCCCTGAGGCCCTGTCTGACACTGGGGCCTCCCGAATTCGCCACAGACACTTAAGGAAACACACCAAAATGAAAGACTTCTTAGATCATCACCCGCCCTGGCGAGGTCCAGATTACGAGGAAGATCATACAACTATGGACCCTCCAAACTCCCCCGGCACTCGAGGAAAAACACCAAAATGAAAGACTTCTTAGATCATCACCCACCCTGGCTAGGTCCAGACTATGAGGAAGATACAACTACAGACTCTCCACTGTCTCTCCCTCCTCCTCCAGCCCAGTTACCACCATCTCTGACCTCCAGCCCCTGCCCCAGATTTTCATCCTTCTCTACTTCCATCCCTTTGCTAAAGAGCAACTCTAGACCTTCAAACTCCTGGAAACGCTTCTCGCCGTCACCATCACCACCACCTCTCTCCCCACCCTCCTCTGAATCTGGGGAACAAAATATCTCCCCTCCCTTTCCCACAGCCTCCTCTGTCCACCGCACCTCCATTGCCAGCATTCCCCAAAAGGAAATGCAGTCCCTCCCACCGGACAGCATTCCAAAGAACACCTGCCCGGGTTCACATGCCCTCTGGCCAGATTCTTCCATCAAAACCCTCTTGGGCCTGGGCCAGTCAGACAGTCCTGGGCAGTCCCTGTCCTGGTGGGAGATGAGTACTGAGACCCTGAGCCTACTGACATCATGACCCTCTGAGTCCCAGGAAAAGCAGATTTCCCATGTCTCACCAGGATCCGTAATGTGCAGAGAGCCTGTAAACAAATGGGCTGAGGCCAGCTACCTGTCTTTCATCAGTGCTGACTGCCAGAGGTTGCTGGAGATGTTTATCAACAAGAAAGTGGAGCTGAGGGTCTGGAAGAGGGGAATGAAGTTGGAGTCTTTTGAAGGCCCCTTTGAATTCTTTGGGGAACGTGATTATATCTCAGGGTGATGAGCAGGATTCTACTGGTTTCCAGTCCTCCTGGAGCATGAAATGCATATCAGAGCAACTCCTCGGTCCTGAGTGGTCCCCACACCCTGACAATTGGAGAGTACAATTAAGGCAGACATTCAGGCAACTCTACTGGGGTCTCCCCTTTCTGCACAGTGAATCCCTAGTGGCTCGTGTCAGGTTTGCTGACCCTTTTAATAAGACAGCCCTCTACCATCTTTAACCCACACATTTATGGCAGAGAAAAAGAGAGTCAGGAAGCAGTACCTTCTCACTTGGCACCACGTGAGACCTTGCCTGATGCTGCAGCCCCCACTTGGGCTCTGACAGCAGAGAGGTCCGCGATTCGGACTGAGACTCAGATGGACACTGAGGTCCGTCGCATAGTCACACCACCTTCCTCGCCACCTGGAGAG
This sequence comes from Cryptotis parvus, assembly GCA_021461705.1. Lineage (NCBI taxonomy): Eukaryota > Metazoa > Chordata > Mammalia > Eulipotyphla > Soricidae > Cryptotis > Cryptotis parvus. The sequence goes on from JAJIBD010000234.1 coordinate 4,765, forward strand.
GTAGAGAAGTCTTTTCCCGAAGTAACTGTTATGGGAGCATCTTCTCTTGCAAGTACCCCACAGAACAGCGAATGTCACCTGCTGAAGACCAATCTAGGAAGTGGAAGGATCTTACCACCTATGGTACCAATATCCCAACAGATCCTTAATCCAGACTCCTTTGACCTCCAGCAGCACTCTGGGGACTCGCAGGCCCAGTGGCCAGTGTCTGATCTTCCCAAGGTTTTAGAGAGCCCTGAACCACAGGAACAATTGGAAGGATGGTTCCCGAAGAGTAATGGTATCCTTAAACTAGCCCTAACACCGAGGCCAACTAAGAGGAGATTCCCAGTGGAGCAGAAGGCACAGGAGAGTCGCAGACTCTTAAGGCCCTCTACTTTGATGAACCAAAGAAACCAATGGGTAAAAATTGTAGGTTCAAGTGCCCAGAAGAAAATCTATCTGAAAATAAGTTGGAGCAGGATATAGGACACAGTGTGGGTCAGATCCTATGGGATGTCATTACAGGCTCAGCCAAGTTCCCCATAGAGATGATGGAATCTAAACGTATGATATCAAGAAGAGAATTCCTGAAACCCCCCACAATGGACCAATATAAGTCGCCTCTTCAGACCATCACGTGCAACTTGGTGAGCCAAATGTGGAACCGTGAAGTTGCCCTGAGGGATGGGCACCACAGTGAAGAACTTAACTCAGTACTGCTGATTCCTGAACAAAAGAAGACGAGCAGGCCTCAGCCCTCACAAGACTCTCACCAGAGGCAAGCACTGCAGGAGGTCAGTTTAGGCTCCCAAGTGGATGGGGTGTTAGAGGACACAACAATAATAGAAATTCAGGAGTCCTCATCTTGGGAAGTGCCTCCGGAATTTGATTCTGTTAAAGACATTCAACTTAATTTTTCAGCCTCATCTTATAAATCGTGTCAAAACCTCATGGAACATAGAGATGACATGACCGCACCAGCAGAAAAGACCTGTCGTAGCCCTCTGGATTTCCAAGTCTTGGCAAAGTATAAGAAGAAGCCCCCAGAGTCTGTCAATAACATCCACCTTTTAGACTGTGAGACTGGTGTCATCCTGCAAGACTGTGCTACGGACACACTTCTCCAGTATGTGTGTCGTGCTGCAGATATTCTGGCATCTCATGTCTCTAAGGTTGGCCTCCACCGTGTCTCCACAGAGGACACATCGGATTCCCAGGTGTTGCACGATCTCACATCAAGCAAAAGGAGCAGGCTGGGCCATCAGGCGTGCCCTAAACACAGCCTGGACAATATTTCAACCCCTCCTCATGAGGAAAAGGATGTCAAGCATCCACAAATAGAAGTGATAAAACAGTCCTCTGGGAAGAGGATTTGTGAAACCACCAAGATGAGATCACATTTATCTCATGAGAACAACGAGACACACCTGAGTGAGGCCCGTGATCTGTGGGACGAGGAACAGGAGCCTACAGAACAGAGCTTGAAAAATAAATTCAGCGGGCTTCTGGAGTGGTTTCTCCCCACAAGGGACCCGAAGAACTGAGGACAGGCTGAGTCAAAGCAAACCCACGTCATCTATTTCCCGGAGTCATGGGGCACCAGGGAAAAGCAGATCCCTCACTGCTGAAGCAGAGGCTCTGAAGGTTGCTGTTGGCCACATTCTGGAAGAGAAAATCACACTTCAGCAGCCACAGCCTGCCTCCAGGTCAAGCTGGGGCAAAGAGAAACATAGAGGTGGTCACGTCCACAACCAGAGATCCCCTGGCCAAGAGTCAAGAGAAATGTTGCTGGACACTATCCACAAAGACATCCTCAAGGACTACATTCTCTATGCAAAGAAAGAGTCTGCCCGAAAAGTCACATGTCTCCCAATGAGCTGAGGAGAGCAGCCAAACCCAGTCAGTTTAAGTCAAGGCACACAGGAGCCTCGGAGCACCACTCCCAGGGGGCAGACACTCTCGCCATAAAAATCATGCCGCTCCTCCCCAGCCTATCATCAGACTGCGGCCGTGCATGGCAGAGTCCATTCTAAGGAGAGAGAGAGAGACGCCCCTTATTCTCACTTCAGGTCCTCCGTTGACCACTAGCAGCTGTCTTGTGTACTGCACTCATCGGTGACACAATAAAGCTCGTGTTGCCATGAGAGACAGTGCCTCTGTCTCTGCCTTCCCAGGGGAGGGGGTACGGGTTAGGGCCACTGTTCCTGAGTGGCCTGAGCAGTTACTTTAAAGAGATGGGGTCCACACACACAAAGATACTCTTACCCTCTGAACCTCTAAGTGCACCTAAACACTTTGTTTACACAAACAATGGAAGATAGCAGTACTTGTGTAGACAAACAAAACCTAAAACCCCAAACCACTGAAGCTGAATCAGCTGTCCTCCTCAGCAACTGAGTAACTCCAGGAATTGCAGAGGTTGAAAATCCCTTTAGGCTCTGCCACACACATCACAGACTAGAGGTTAGGGGTGGACTAGCCTACAGTGATAGATATGTGAAGTCCAACCCAAGAAGCCCCTATTCTCCTCGACAGAGGAGTGGAGGATCTATAGCAGGGATGGGTAGATGAGGGGGCGTGTCACCTAGAGGAAAGAGCGGCCCCTCTGAGAGCAGGCCAGTGATTGTACTTTCCCCATCTATCACTAGACACCTGGGCTATTGGGCAGTGAATGGGGAAGGCAAAGTCTCTCGGTCCTACCCAGAAATGGTACACAGATTAAGCCAGGGACCTCCTCCTATCAGTAAGTCCACCCCCTCGAATCCTGACACCACTGCAAAGTAACTCTTTAGAGAGGGTCAGATCCCCAGAACAGGGAAACCTTGGGACAGGGGAGGTCAATACTCATCCCACACATCCCTAATAAGCTCGCGATGACTCCCAGGAGAGAGCTGGGGTCTGGATCAGGGAGCATGTTTCCTCTGGTTTCTAATCTGTTATCCCATGATGAGAAGAGGAAGATTCCTGCAGGCAAGATGTCACAGTCGGTCTGAAGTGACCTAAGCTGGTAATCTTCATTCCAGCATGGTCCTCTGCAAGCAACTGTCATACATTGCTCTTGCCTCAAAAAATACTGAGATGAGAGCTGTTTGTAGAGAGTTCCCAGTGTGCTACCCACATGCACACACACATACACACACTCACACACATTTGCACACATAAATGCACATACATATATGCACCTATACACAAACAGATACATATACCACATGTATAGACACACGGACTCACACATGTAAACACATACATATGTACACAGAGATACACACATGCACACACATACTCATGCGCACATACATACACAGACAAGCACACACAGCTACACATGCTCACAGTTACACATGGACATAGACACATATACATGCCCACATACATACACATATGCACACATGTACACGCAAAATGACACACACAAGTACAGACATTTACACACATGCAAAAACACGGATACACATTCACACACATTTACACACATAAATGCACATACACTCACGTACACACACATATATACCTATACACAAACAGATACATGTACATACACACGGACACATACACATGTAAACACATACACATGCACGCATACATACACAGACACAAGCACACACAGCTATACATGCTCACAGTTACACATGGACATACACACATATACATACCCACATACATACACATATGCACACATGTACATGCAAAATGATACACACAAGTACAGACATGTACATACATACACAAACATGGATACACACATACACACACGCACACAGAGCAGTAGCAACAGCAGCAGCAGCAGCAGCAGCCATCAGTCCCTCACCAGGTCAGGTCCAGTTCCTAGAAGTATCTGAAGCTAATGTCAGCGCAAGGTCCAAACTGGTGCCTGTCACAGCCCTTCTATGAACTGAGGCAGAACAAGGTGGGCTGAGGCCTCTGTGACTCCTTGCTGCCAGGGTTACGCCTGGGCCCTTCCAGAGGCCTCTGAGTGAGGATAGCCTGGCTGTGCCCCACTAGTTACCCTGAAAGTCTCTCACCTTCTAACTCATGGAACAGTCTCCTTGGGGCAGTGCTTGTGAGTTTCCATCCATCTGCCATGTCACGGCCCTTAAGCAAAACCATCAGTCCATATGTGGCCATCAAAACTCTTATTTTCACAGTCTTTCCTACCTTGAGCTCTGATTTACACTGCAGAGAATCACAAATCTTAAACAAGCAAAATGCTGCCAACCTCAAAGCAGCGCAAGGATCTTATTCTCTTTTAACTTCATTCAGTTACCTGGGAACAGTGTCACATAATTTATTTCACTGCAGACAAATTAGAATTGAGAACGACTTGTTTACTTTCAGCCTGGTGGCCCCTTTTTGGAAGGGACCCGGGAAATGGAAAGCAGCTGAAGCACTTGCACGTCTGCTCACCAACCAGGCACCTGGGAACCAGCACTTCAGTTTATAAGCAAATGCTTATGTCCTTGTATGGGCTTTATTTCATTCTTAGATAAAACAGGCTAGCAATTTGTAAGGATTTCTACAAAAACTTATATCTATCTGGCAATGTCCTTATTTTATCCTCTGACCACATTCAATTTAATTTTTTTAAAATGTGGCAGTGGCCTCGAATAACAGGACAGATATTTCCAAGATATGACAAAGTTCTGCTGCTCCACTAAAATAACTTAAAACTTACAGACTATTTAGAAAACTTTTTTAATTCTTTCTAACAAAGAGTAATATTTAGTGCAAATCTTAAGGGGAGTTATTTGGTTTCTTGTTTGAAAAAAAAATTCTTTCAAAAAATGCATATTCACTTAGTCATATAAAAAGTAGAACAATCTGGGGCTGGAGCGATGGTCCTGCAGGTAGGGCGTTTGCCTTGCAAGCGGCCAGCCCATGCCAGCCCGGGTTCGATCCCCGGCATCCCATATGGTCCCCGAGCACCGCCAGGCGTAATTCCTGAGTGCAGAGCCAGGAGAAACCCCTGAGCATCACCAGGTGTGACCCAAAAAAAGCAAAAAAAAAATTTTTTTTTTAAAAAGTAGAAAAATCTGTGTTGGTAGGGCTTGTCCTGAAATTGGAAAATTTACCCACTGCTGGTGGGAGTGTTGTCCACTACAACACCTGTGGAAACATTATGGAGACATCTTGGTAAACTTAGAATTGAGCTGTCCTCTGACCCACCATTCCACTTTTCGGCATCTAGCCAGGACATAAACACAGTCTCAAAAGGATACATGGGCACCATTATTCAGTGCACTCAGTATAATAGTTAATATATGGGATCAACCTAGGTGTCCAAAGACAGATGTGTGGATGATGAAGATGTGGCATGTCTAACACATCTGCAAGGAACAATGAGATTATGCAATTTTCTGAAACCTGGTTGGAACTGGAGGATGTGTTGAGAGAAGCAATCCAGAAGAAGACAAAACAGGACGTTCTCACTTATCTATAAGGCAGCGTCGTAAAATGGGAATGCTTAGATCATCCTTGACCCCATTGTTCAGAGAGGAGAAAGAAGAAATCGGGGGGGGAGTAGAGAACAAAAAGTAATGGGTTAACAGGCATCAGGGCTTCATCTATACCAGTGATATGAATGAGTGGTATAGCAAAATACCCAAAACACAGACTCAACGGAAATGAAAACATGAAATCTAAGAGATAAAAACTGATATTTTGTAAAATTTCAAATGGGAGGGGACTAAGGGTTGTGACATGGAGGGAATCTGGACACACTGGTGGAGGGATTGGTATTGAATTATTTTATGCAACTAAGTAGAAATCATATCTCTTTAATAAAAGTTAAATAAATGGAAGTAGTAAAAACAAGGTGGTGGGCCAGGGCTAGAACCCGCCATGCCTCCCGACTGCCTCATGAACGGCTGTGCACAGGGAGAGCAAGGAACAGCTCTGCCCCATGTGTGAGAGTCTCTGGACCAGCATACCTGGGCCGGATTGAGGAAAAAAGCTGCTGCAGGGTGGGTGTCGATGATCCGGGCTGTGATGGGCTGGTCTGCTGGGTGGCGTTCTGATGAGAGGGAAGTCCAAATGTGGAAAATGGCGGCGCCCGTGAAGTGAGGCGGGTGGTCTGGCTTGTTGTGAGGCTCTGCAAAGGTGGTGGGCCAGGGCTAGAACCTGCCATGCCTCCCGACTGCCTCATGAACGGCTGTGCACAGGGAGAGCAAGGAACAGCTCTGCCCCATGTCTGAGAGGCTCTGGACCAGCATACCTGGGCCAGATTGAGGAAAAAGCTGCTGCAGGGTGGGTCTCACAACAAGCCAGACCACCCACCTCACTTCACGGGCGCCACCATTTTCCACATTTGGACTTCCCTCTCGTCAGAACGCCACCCAGCAGACCAGCCCATCACAGCCCGGATCATCGACACCCACCCTGCAGCAGCTTTTTCCTCAATCCGGCCCAGGTATGCTGGTCCAGAGACTCTCAGACATGGGGCAGAGCTGTTCCTTGCTCTCCCTGTGCACAGCCGTTCATGAGGCAGTCAGGAGGCATGGCGGGTTCTAGCCCTGGCCCACCACCTTGGCAGAGCCCTCACAACAAGCCAGACCACCCGCCTCACTTCACGGGCGCCGCCATTTTCCACATTTGGACTTCCCTCTCGTCAAAACTCCACCCAGCAGACCAGTCCATCACAGCCCGGCTCGCGGGCGGTGCGGCTCATCAATAAATGCTTTAATTGGAGGTGTTTAAAAGAGTTTGCCTCCTGCTCGGCAAGCCTGGCAAGCTTCTCGTGTTGTATTTGATATGCCAAATTCCAGTAACAATTATATTAGGTCATTCCCATGACCTAATATAATGGTTTGAGGCTCTTTATGTTCCTGTAGCAAGCCGATGCCCCTGGCTCTACTGGCATGAGACAGGACATATGGAGATATTACTGGTGCCCGCTCTAGCCAATAGATGATCAACGGGAAGATCGTGATCGTGAGTAAAAACAAATAAGAATGCATATTTTCCAAGATATAGGCAGTCAGGATCATATTTTTATTTTATACAGAAATAAAGTAAATATGCATCAAATAGTTTGCAATCTATCCAAACAGGTTACTTAATATAGACTGTACATTAAATATCCGTAGCAAAATGTTAAGGGACATCTTAACATCCAAATCAAAAGAAGTGTGCATTAGTTAGTCAAACATATAGTAATAGTCAAAGCAACCCTTAATATAAGTGCATATCCAAGGTTCTAGTATTACATATTCATACCTAGTCAAGGGATAGCTTCTGTGAGATTTCCTTTTCCTTCTTGCTCCTAAGTGATTTCTAGACTTTATAAAGATATTTTATAAGACTCATGAAGCATGTGACAAGAGTCAAATCTCTGAGTATTCACAGGTGAGTCTTTTATGAAAAGAAGAGCTAATAAGAAGGCTTTTATGACCTTACAACATGAATTTACATTTTGGGGACCAGAGACATGATACAGCAGGGAAGGTGCTTGCCTTGCACATGTCAAAGCCAGGTTCTGTCCCCAACACCTCACATGGTCCTCTGAGCCGCATGAGGAGTGATCCCAAAGAACAAAGCTAAGAGTAAGCTCTGAGCATAGCCAGGTGTGCCACAAAAAATAATAATTTCCCTTTCTCCTGATGCAAATATTTGAATTTTCCTTGCAGTTTCAAAAATATTCAAAAATATTTGAATCTTGACTGCATTAAAAAGTCGCTGAATCAGGTCAATGATATGGTCTAATGCCCTGTATGACGGCATTTTCTGTAGCACAATGCATGCAGGCAAAGTTCTATGGGGAAAAGGGGAAGTGTCTTCCATCCTATCTAGGTTCTTGAAGTACTCAAATAAACTGATATGGAGAGTTTAGCTAAAGAAATAAATCGATTTAAATATATAGTTGAGAAATATACTTAAATAACAAGGGATTTCTTTTTAATCACAGTGAGATAGACAATTACAAAGTTGTTCATGATTGGTTTAAGTCAAACGTGTTCCAACTGTCACATCTCCACCAGTGCACATTTCTCAACACAAGTGTTCCCAGATCCTCAACCCCCCATTCACACACTTGCTTCGATCTCTCCTTCCTTCCTTCCTTCCTTCCTTCCTTCCTTCCTTCCTTCCTTCCTTCCTTCCTTCCTTCCTTCCTTCCTTCCTTCCTTCCTTCCTTCCTTCCTTCCTTCCTTCCTTCCTTCCTTCCTTCCTTCCTTCTTCCTTCCTTCCCTTCCTTCCTTCCTGCCTTCCTTCCTTCCTTCCTTCCTTCCTTCCTCCTTCCTTCCTTCCTTTCTTCCTCCTTCCTTCCTTCTTCCTTCCTTCCTTCCTTCCTTTTTCCTGCCTTCTTTCCATCCTTCTCCCTCCCTCCCTCCTCTCCTTCCTTCCTTCTCCCTCCCTTCCTCCTCTCCTTCCTTCCTTCCTTCTCCCTCCCCTCCTCCCTCCTCTCCTCCCTTCCATCCTTCTCCCTCCCTCCCTCCTTCCCTCCCTCCTCTCCTCTCCTTCCTTCCTTCCTTCCTTCCTTTCTTCCTTCCTTCCTTGCTTCCTTCCTTCCTTATCAGTTTATCTTAGCATGTATTCTATGCTGGCTGATTTAAATATTTTCTCTCAAACTGCCACAGTCATTGTGGGACTAGCTAGATCATACCAGTATATTCACCTGGCCACGTTGGATCTCTATGTAATTAGACCAGAGAGAAAAGCTGTTTTGCCTCCATGCAAGCAAGCATGGCTCTCTAATAAGTCTAAAGGTAATACATACACAGCAACTATGAAGTAAAGATGAGACTCTTGTGAAGGCTTTGAGAAATATATACATCGATGTAAGATTCATTAGTAAAGATAAATGCCCTCCTCCACACTATACTGCAGGGGCACTTCCAAGGCAGATCTTGGCTGGGCAGCATAAATATCTCAAAGGACCTAGGTGAGGTCCTGGGAGAAATTACCTGATTAAAATTGACCCTGACTGCTTTCCGCTGGAGTGGGCTGTCTGTGTTGCAAGGATATAAAAACTGTCAGCTTTCTTTCTCTCTCTTTTGCCCCTTTTGCCTCTTGCCTCTTTGCCTTCTCCTCTCTGTTCTCTTCCCTGTTGGGCCTTAACAGGTTGTGCCAGCCATCTTGGCCTACATGTGGCCGGTGCCCAGCCAGGATCCCTAAGTCCGGGATTTTCCTTTGACTGGATTGTGTGCCAGAACCAGTGTGAGTAAAATCTATTGAAACTCTGCTGGATTCTCGACTATTTCTCTGGCCGCTGGCCGCTGGTCCCCCTGGGGCAGAAGGGGAATCCCTAGGCCCTGCTCCCAGATTTTGTCAGGGCACCCAACAGTGTTCCGACAACTTCCAATGCTGACTTCATATATTTAAAGAATAGGGCATTGCTATCACAAATCAAGATCTGCAGGGAAAAATATGAAAGATATTATCTAGGTATCAGGTCCAGTTCTTGCCTAAATACTTTATTTTTTATTAATATTTTATTATATCCTGTGAGATATATAATTACAACGTTGTTCATGTTTGGAGGTTTCGGTCACATAGTGTTCCAGCACCCGACCCTCCACCAGTGCCCATTTCCCACCACCAATGTCCCTAATTCCCACCCCCCCCATAGCCTACTTCCATGGCAGGTTCTTTACCTCTTTTCTCTCTCCCTCTCTCTTTTCCTTCTCTTACATATTGTGGATTGCAACAATACACTTAGAGATCATCATGTGCATTTTTTGCCTGTATTTAATGCTCAGTTCTAGGTTGGCATTAGCCCTTTCGAGATTTATTCGCACATCATCCCTTCTCTGTCTTACTTCTCTGTGTTACTTCTCTGACTCCCACATGTTTGTGGTAATTTCCACTTTTGGTAAGACCTCCTGATCCACGTTTCTCCTGATTGGATTTTGGTATCATAATATGTGTATATGTATTTATGTCATGCTAATAAATGCAGTCATTCTTTGTCTCTCTCTTTCCTTCTGACTAATTTCACTCAACATGATCCTTTCCATGTCCATCCATTTATATTGCCTAAATACTTTTAAAGATGAGTAGCACACCTCGAGAAGAGAGAAAACAACAGTGTATTATGCTGGCACAAACAGCAAAGCTTATGATTCAAAGGAACAGGGTTGAAACACAGGTGAGAGCTTCACTTTACTGAATATCTATATCCTAGGAAGTGAGACTTGGAGCATTTGCAGGCAGCTGGCAAGAGAGTACAGAAATAGAAATTCCCAACAATGTTATTTTTAACTGAAATATTGGACACCATATTTGGGATACATTCCCAGGAGACCAAGTTTACAGAGTGACTCTCTGCCCATTCAAGGATATCCTGAATGCACTTTCTGGTCAGGTTCTCTCTCCAAGTCTCAGATGCCCCTTGGCAGGTGCTGCTCTCTGATATCAGCTTGCTCGACTTTAGCCTGTTTGAGATATGGGAAGGACTCTCTTTTCCTCATCATCCCACCCCCTTTTTATGCTGCCTCATATAAATATTTCTCTATGCTGTCTGGTATAAATATTTTCCCTCATGCTGCCACAATCATGTTCAAGCCTTTGCTTCTCAGGACCCAGGACATCGGGGAGCATTAGGACACTAATAGCCTCCAGTTGCTGCTAACTACACTGAGTAGACAGGGGCCCAAACAAGTGTCATCATTCCTATGGAAAGGGGTCCAAGCAGAGCAGCCATCCATGAGACCCAGCTCCACCAATACTTCCCCTGAGTCTAGTTATTTGGGTCGGAATGAGGTCTCTGAGCTGGTCTAGCAACTCTCATACCATACCAGTCTGAAACTAAGAAATCTGCCAGAGCCTGCACAGGCTTTCTCAAGAGCTGATATCCTGGTTAATCTAGACAGAACATTCTTGGTGCTGAGTTTGTGACAGCCCAGCTCCTGCTCCACTCAGGGTGGCTTTGCTGATTGCTTCAATATGACAAGAATGGGGATCGTTGCAGGTGCCCATCTATCTGGGAAGGGGAACAGGAGAGAGTGGGGGGCCTCATTCCCTTGAACCAGAGTGAGGTCACAAAATGCCCAGACTCAGCTCAGACTCTGGCTCAGCTCATATTCAGGCAGTGGAAGGTGCTTTGCGAGGGAGTAAGAAAGAATCACTGGGGGCTGACTGAGTTGCCTCTGGGACTTGGTAATGCCCGTTATAATATGAGGTCCTCATCCTTTGCACTACTCCAGTACTGATAGCATTTCTCTCCCACCATTATAGAACCCACATTGCAGGAGGAAGTAAGTGATACAAACGAAAATATATAGCAAGATCCATAGGGCCCTTCCAGTGGCTATTAGACAAAGGGAGAGTAACTGACAGGACCATAGTAAGAGATAGACTCAGTGCCCCTATTCCTACCTAGAACAGAGGATGGCAATTAAGAGTCACTGGGAATCCGTCTCTGCTGTGCTCCTCAATCTTCCTCTTTGTATTGACTGACCACTTTCTGGTATGTGGGGACACCAATGTACCAGGGTCATGTGGACCCAAAAGGGCCTTCAAGACAAGCCTCTCTCCTGACAGCCAGTTGGAGGAGTTTGGGTGGGTCAGGACTGGCTTTGGCGCGCTGAGCTGATGGCTGGGTACATCCATCATAACCAGGGGCCGGAGCGATAGCCCAGCGGGTAGGGCATTTGCCTTGCACGCAGCTGGCCTGTGTCGGCCCGGGTTCGATCCCCGGCATCCCATATGGTCCCCCGAGCACCGCCAGGAGTGATTCCTGAGTGCAGAGCCAGGAGTAACCACTGAGCATCACCGGGTGTGACCCAAAAAGCAAAAAAAAAAAAAAAAAAAAATCCCTCATAACCAGGTCAGACTGCTGTGTATCCACTGGCCTCCTGCTTTGCTCCATGAATTCAAATGATCAGCAATTGCCATTGGTCATTTGAATTACCCACTGGGATACCTTCTAAATCTCCCCACGAGGATATAATGCTCTGTAGGGTGGTGCTTTGTTCTAATTTTTTCAGGAAGGCAAAAAAATAGTGATCTATTAATTTTTACCAGTTATCTACTAAAGAATTACAACATTTTGTTTATTTTTACTCCTGAAAAATGTTGCTGTTCACTTTGCATCAATGCAATAAATATAGATTTGTTTTTTGACTTTAGATTGAGCTTAAATCTGGTCTCTTCAGCCTCAAATATAAGAGATTTAAAGCAGTGTGCGTCCTATAATAAGTGCATCTGAATGATCAGACCAAACACAGACTCAAAGTAAAAGGCTGAAAAACAATTCTTCATGCCAATAACTCTCCCAAAAAAGGCGAGTGTGGCCATACTAGAATCCGATAACAGGCTTCAGGCTGAAAACCTTAGAAAGGACAGTGAAAACCATTTCTTAATCATTAAGAAAAATGTATATCAGCAACAGAGTACACTCTTAAACTTATATACACCCAATGAGGGGCCTGAAAATACCTACAACAACTGCTAATAAGTTTCAAAAAATACATTGACAGTAAAATAATTGTAGATGGCAATTTCAAAAATGCTCTATCAACTCTTGATAGGTCAAAAGACCAAAACAAACCAGTAAATACTGTCTCTGAAGGAAGAAATGGAATAAAGAAGGATAGTGTATATATATATATATATATATATATATATATATATATATATATATATACAGGATTTTCATCCCCAAAAGATGAATATACATTTTTTTCCAGCGCACATGGGTCATTCTCCAAGATAGATCACATGATGAGTCACAAAACATAATTTTAATAAATACGAAAAGTTAGAAATTGTGTCATCTATTTTTTCAGACCATGAACCACACACAGAAACAGAGTGAAGCCAAACAACCGGAAACTGAACAGCTCTTTCCTAACAACCATTGGGGCATAGAAGAAATCTAAGAAGAAATCCAAAGATACCTGGAAACAAATCAAAATGGAGACATGAACTATGAGAACTTCTGCCATACAGCGAAAACATTGTTCAGAGGAAAGTTCATATCCCTGCAAGCATTCATTAGGAAAGAAGAAAGGACCCATATACTTAATCTGACTTCACAGCTCAAGACCTTAGAATCACTTGTAACTTGTCAGTTGTCTTCCCATTGTTCATCAATTTGCTCAAGAGGGTGCCAGTAACCTCTCATTCATTGAGAATGATGTCCATTATTGTTACTGTTTTTGGCATATCAAAGACACCACGGGTAGCTTTCCAGGCTCTGTCGCGGCTCTGGGTTCATCCCAGGGGGCCCAGTCTTTATCTATGTCACCAACAAACATCCAGAGCCTACAGGACAGAGCTCCATGTGTAAACAAGCCTGTCTCCTGTCTGCCACCTGTCGACACAGCCAGGCACCAGAGCTACACCTGTAACACCTCGAGGGACAGAATAATATTCTGTATGATGAAAAAATATTAACCTGTTGCAGAGCACACTAGCCTATCTCTTTGTCTCTTCTTCCAGTGCAGTAATTAAAACCAACCATAGTATCACTCCCAAAATAAACATTAGTAACCAAAGAAAATTATCTTGTAGAGATATGCACAAATGGAACAAAATACTCTATTTAAAATTTTTTATGAATAGAATAAGAACTAGAGTTTATCAAACTGAACCTCTCAGTAAGAAAAAGTATTAGTTGTGGTGGCAATGAGAAAGATCAAAATATTCATAGTTTCTCTCAGAAAAAAAATGTCTTTACATCCAAAAAACATCATTTACATTCATTTCATCAATAATGAATGTAAAATGTTGAATGAAACTCATTCCCTCTAGCAGTGTCCAGATTTTTCTCACTCTGTTGACTAGTCCTAGCATACAGCTGAGTTTAAATCCTCAAGAGTTTCACCACTACCAAAGCAACTCAGATTGTTAACCTGGAAGCCAGAGAGATGGTTAAAAGGCTTTAGCATATACTTTGTGTATAGATTCCCCAGGTTGGATCCCCTGCACAACATGTCCCCGCAAAACTGCTGGGTATAGTTTTAAAAAACAGAGAAAAGTTAATGAAGTTTTTGTTATAGATTTTTTGGGAGCATTTTCATTCTTTTCCTATTTAAGAACTTTGGCATGTCCTGTTTCCTCCATGGCCTCTGTATCCCTGTATCTCCACTAGGTGGCTTCCCAACCCCCACAAATGGGCTTTTTGTCTAGCAGAAAAGCACGAGCTTGTCAATGATTCTAGAAACAGTCATTCCATATTAGACATTATATAAAGGAAAAACAGCTACTTCTGTAAATATGGGAAAGTTCTCATGAATTGATGAATTTACATGAAAATAACGAAATGTTATTTTCGTTATCGGACAGACATGGGGCAGAGCTGCTACTGGCTCTCACTGTGCCCAGCCACTCATGAGGTGCCCGGGAGGGATGGCAGGTTCTAGCCCTGGCCCGCCACCCCAGAAGAGCCTCACAACAAGCCAGACGACCCCCACTCCATGAGGACCTCCATTTTCCACATCCGGACTTCCCCCTCGTCAGAACTCCACCCAGCAGACCAGCCTCTGACAGCCCAGCTCATCGAGATCCACCCAGCTGCAGTCTTTAAATCCGGCCCAGGTATGCTGATCCAGAGACAGACATGGGGCAGAGCTGCTACTGGCTCTCACTGTGCCCAGCCGCTCATGAGGTGCCTGGAGAGGGATGGCAGGTTCTAGCCCTGGCCCACCACCCCAGCAGAGCCTCACAACAAGCCAGACGACCCCCCACTCCATGAGGACCTCCATTTTCCACATCCAGAATTCCCCCTCGTCAGAACTCCACCCAGCAGACCAGCCTATCACAGCCCGGCTCACGTGCGCAAGGCGCAAGCGGTTCATCAATAAATGCTGGATTTTGAGATGGCTACAAGAGTATGCTATCCGCAAGGCAGAGCCTGGCAATCTACCCGTGTCATATTTGATATGCCAGATACCAGTAACAATTATAGATCTCATTCCCATGACCTGATGGAATGGTTTGAGGCTCTTTATGTTCCTGGAGCAAGCAGGTGCCCTTGGGCTCTACTTGCATGAGACAGGTCATATGGAGATGTTACTGGTGCCCGCTCGAGCAAATCGACGATGAACGGGAAGACAGTGATACAGTGATTAGTAACATCTGTCAATTGCCTCAAACAATGTCTAGATACAAAATGTGTACTACATTATCACACCACATACAAACACATTAACTGGGGGCCTGGACTAACCACAAGCATGCTAGAAAAATCAACAATAAGTGGAAGAACCATTTTTACCTAATTTGGAGAGCAAATACATTGAGAACATCTTGCAAGCCCTGAATTCAGCTAATAATCTATAATAGAAAACTAAAACCTCCCAAAGAATAAGACATCCCACAAATTTCATAAACCTTACTACTCACTTAAAATACACTGACTTTACTCTACACAAGTAGCCCATTTTTGACTGGTTGGTTATTTGTGTATATATAGTACTATATACCTCCTCAGCAGATTTTTCACAGATTACCTCCTTCTCCAACTTGGATGGAAGAAGAAGGTAATCTGTGAAAAAATCTGCTGAGAAGGTATGCTCCCTCAGAAATCTCTAGGGGCGATGGGGAGGAATGTTATAACCTCTGTGTGTGTGTGTGTGAGCACCCTGATAGGTCCTCTTTTCAGGTGTGATTAGGAGCCCAACCAAGACAGAAAGTAGGAAATAATAAAACTAAGAGCTGAAATCAACAAGTTGAAATCCCAAAAAATAATCTGAAAAATCAATGAATCAAGAGCTGGTTCTTTGAAAAAAAATAAATAAGATGGAAAAACCACTTACAAGACTGGTGCAAAGAGAAAGAGGGAACCCAAATAAATAGAATCAGAAGTGAAAAGTGGGTGATCAAAACAAGAGAACCTAGAATAGACAAATAGCTGAATCCCTATAACCTCCCAAGGCTGCAACAAGAAGATTTGAAATACGTGAACAAGCCTCTCACCAATGAGGAAATTGAATCAGTAATCAAAAATCTACCCAAACACAAAAACATAGGACCAGACAGATTCACTAGTAAATTCTTCCAAACCTTAGAAGAGGACCTATTGCCAGTACTTTTCAAGCTACTCCAGCACATAAAAGAAACAGAAACACTCCCAAATACCTTCTATGAGTACTCTATTACCCTGATACCCAAAGAATACAGAGATGTCACAGACAAGGAAACTACAGACCAATCTCCTGGTGAACAAAAGAGCTGAATATTCAAAAAATTCTAGCAAATAGAATCCAAAGACACATAAAAACGATTATACACCATGACCATGTAGGATTCATCCCAGGAATGCAAGGATGGTTCAAGATATACAAGTCAATCAACTTAATACATCATATCAATAAGAGAAAAATGAAAACCATATGATAATATTACTAGCTGCAGATAAAGATTTTGACAAAATCTAGCACATGTTATGATAAAAACTCTTCATAAAATGGGAATTGAAAAAACTTTCTTTGATAGAGACAAAGTCATCTACAAAAAGCCCACAACGAGCATCAATCTCAATGGAGAAAAACTAAAAGCCTTCCTGCAGAGATTGGGGACAAGATAAGGTTGTTCACTCTCACGACTTCTGTTCATTATAGTACTGTAATTACTTGCCATAGCAATCAGGGAAGAAAAAGACATTAAGGGTAGCCAGATAGGAAGAAGAAATAAAGCTGTCACTCTTTGCAGATGACATGATATTACACATAGAGAGCCCTAAACTCTCGACCAAAAAGATCCTAGAAATAATAGATTTCTAGAGCAAAATGGCAGGGTACAAACTCAATTCCCAAAGTCAATGGCTTTTCTATATGCAAAAAATGAAAGAGAACAAAGGGATATTATAGAAACGATGTCATTTACAATTGTGCTACACAAAATCAAATACCTAGGAATCAGTCTGACTATGAATGTAAAGGATCTGTACAAAGAAAATGACAAAATGCTGCTTCAATAAATAAAAGAGGACCTGAGGAAATGGAGACACATTCCCTGCTCATGTATTGGGAGAATTAACAATAACAAATACTAATACTCCCTAGAGTATTTTACAGTTTATAAAGATTCAATATAGTTCCTATAAGAATCTTTATACAGATTCAATATAGTTCCTATAAGAATACCCATGGCATTCTTCAAAGAAACTGACAAAAAACTCCAGATATTTGTATGCAGTGATCATTCCCCATTAATACCTAATGTAATCCTTGGGGAAAAGAAGATGGGAGGTATCATTTCCCCAACTTAAAACTCTACTACAAAGCAGTAGTAATTCAAATGTCATGGTATTGGTATGAGAGAGATCTGTAAACGTATATAATAGAACTGTATATCCTGACACACACTATCAAATATATGATCACTTAATTTTCGATAAAGGTGCAAAAAATATTAAGTGGAGCGAAGAAAGCTTCCTCAACATGTGGTGCTGTGAAAACTGGTCAGCTATATGAAAACACAAAAAGTTTGACTTCCTTCTAACGCAATGCACAAAAGTCAGATAAAAATGGATTAAAGATCTCAACCTCAGTTATAATTCTGTAAGTTACATCAAGAAAACATGGAAAAAATGCTCTATGACATCGAAGCATCTTCAAAGATGAAACAACACTGACAAAGCAATTGGACACAATGATAAACAAATGGGATTATATGAAGTGAAAAGCTTCAGCACCTCAAAAAGAACTGGTGATCAAGAACAAAGACAGTCCACAGAGTGGGAATGAATATTCACCCAACACCCATCTGATTAGGGGGTTAATATCCATGATGTAACAAGCACCCATAGAACTTTTTTTTTATCTTTTTTTTTTTGGTCATGCCCGGCAATGCTCAGGGGTTTCTCCTGGCTCTGCACTAAGGAATTACTCCTGGTAGTGCTTGGGGGACCATATGGGATGCCGGGGATCGAACCCAGGCCAGCACAAGCCTGCTGCGTGCAAGGCAAATGTCCTACCCACTGCACTATCGCTCCGGCCCCGACACCCATAGAGCTTAACAAGAAGAAAACAGCCAACTCCATAAAAAATGGGGAGAAGAAATTAACAGAAACTTCCAAAAAGAAAAATTCAAATGGCCAAAAGATTTATAACAGAGTGCTCTTCATCATTAATCATCAGGGAGATGCAAATCAAAACAATAATAAGATCATCTCACAACACAGAAATGGTGTATGTAGCTGCCAGACTAGAACTGAGCATTGATTGTACACAAAGTGATTTACATGATATTCCCCAAATGTTTGTAGGGCAAGTCACAATGTGTAAAAGAAGGGGAAGAGAGAGAGAGTTAGAAGAAATGGAAAATTTTCTGCAAAAGAAGCATACTGGGGAGAGTGGAGGGAATTTGGGGACATTGGTGGTTTGAATAGGACACTGGTGGAGGGATGGATGCTGGAACACTGTGTGACATAACCTCATCATGAAAAATTTTGTAACTGTATATCTCACGTTGGTATAATAAAAAAATTTAGAAAGAGATATAAAATCCTGAAAGTTTTACATAGGTAATAGGTCCAGAGAGGGAAGGCAACAAACTTAATATATTTTCAATGTTCCAGGAATTTGGAAAATTTTTAATTCACTAATTATATACACTATAAATCCATTATCATTAAACTTTTTATAGATCACTTCACTTGCATCACTTGTCTTCCAGTTGTTCATCAGTTTGCTCAAACAGGCACCAGTAACATCTCCATTTGTCCCTGTCAAGTGCTAGTATAGCCCAAGGGCCTCTGCTCGCTCCAGGAACACAAAGAGCCTCAAACCATTTGTTCAGGTCATGGGAATGAGGTGTATTCTAGTTACTGTATTTGGCATATCAAATATGACGTGGGTAGCATGCCAGTGATCAAGTGATTTTTCAGGATAAAAATTGTCTTAAAGTCAATATCTTTAACAGTATATTAATAACAATGCTACCTAATGTTACTAACATACAATAACATTATTTCCTTAAATGTGAATATTTTATATGAATAAATTAACCCTTTACTACTAATAAAGTAGCACTCATTCTGACATAATTTGTCCTCCATGGGTGTCTTACATGAGGCAGGGAGGATGGTCACTTTCTCTCTATCCACCTCTGCCACCCAGGAAACCCTGGGAAGGCTCAGCTGACCCAGTCTTTGCAGGTTCTTGTCTTTGCCTCTCTGAAGGAGATGAGAAATGAAGCAAAACAGATTTCATTTGGAGGTTTTAGGATGGAGAAAGAGAGAGAGACAGAGATAGAGTGAAAAAGAGAGAGTGAGAAAGAATACCCATCTCAAGAGGGGAGATTAGTGCAACAGGTGATCCGCCACATGGGCACATGAGGTGCATGGGCTCCGGCAGCTTATGTGCAGAGGCTTTGTTCAAGGTTACATTTATAGGTTTTTCCAAGCTGCCTCATGTTGGGGCTTTCATCTAGGAAGTTGTCCTTTGCTAGGTAGTTGGTAGGGCAGTGGAAAGGGAAATGTGTGGGAGTCCTGAATGGTCTTAGAAGTTACTGTTCTGTCATTTGTTTTTGCTGACCTTCTCTCAGAGGGGGCCTACCTTGCCCTAAGCTTTATCAGGCCTTAGTTACTGTTTCTGCAAAATGGATTTTCACCAGCTAGGAGTTGTTGGTTTTATTACATCATAGGAATTCCATTGCCTTAGGGGGCCCTATCCTGTGTGTCTGCCTACATCAATTCCATGCTTATAACTAAAATATAGTCTATTTTTATTTTATCAGTATTAACATCGTGCCTTTTCCAGGACTCATACACAGATTACACATGCATGTTACATCATACAACGATAAAGGTGAGTCCTTGCATGTCAAAGCTAAGTCTGAATTTTCCAGTTCAAGATGAAACCTACAACTGATTTTTTGCTTAACGTGTCCATGCTGTAAGATACCACCTTCAACTGAAGAAGCAAGTGTGGCCTACCCTACTCTCCATTAACCGTAACTGTTCACATTGGGAACTTCCATGCTCCCTGTGAGTTTGCTCCTGCTTGCTCCTGATTTTACTGTGGGCTAGTGGAGATGCGTGAGGCTTTTCCCCCAAATGCAAGCAGGTTGACCTTTGGCCTAAAAAGGGCGATGCAGTTTGAGTGATGAGGGTAGGAAAAATGCTTGAGTCTATGTGATAGTTCACTGTGACTTCTTAGACATAAGAGAAGAGGAAATACCTGGGTCTAGAGACGGCAGAGCATTGAAAGCAGTCTCAGATGCTCTGAGTCTATTTGCCTCCCTAAGAGTGTGCAGAGATGAGGTTCATGTGCTGCTGCAGGCTTTGTTTGGATCTCTAGCGAGACAAGCCCACTCTGTGCAGAACGGATCCTGAGAGAGCTGTGATAGGGCTACCACTGTGAGGGAGACCTGAAGTAGCTGCAAGGACATGGTGGGGCCCACACAACGGTAGGACAGCTAGCTGCTGCTGCTGAGGTGGGCTCAAACAACAGTGAGAGGGAAGAGGTTGGTGCCACCACCCAAACCCGTGAAAGAAAGAGCAGAGAAAGAGCAAAGCGCACTGCCTCTAAGAGAGACTGAGAAAGAGAGACTGTCCTAACATGTACAACACTGTAGCAGAGACCAGCAGGGTTGCGACTCAGAGCTTAAGAGACCAAGACCACAGCTCCTAGAAGAGACTCAGGATTGCCATAGCAATCAGAAAAGAAAAGGATATTATGGGCATCTAGATAGGAAAGGAAGAAGACAAGTTGTCACTATTTACATGACATATTATACCTAGAACACCCTAAATTCTCTACCAAAAAGCACCTAGAAGCAATAGATACCTATAGTAGAGTGGCAGGATACAAAATCAATACCCAAAACTCAGTGGCTTTCCCATATACAAATAATGAAAGAGAAGAAAAGGATATTAAGAAAACGGTCCCAATCTCAATTGTGCCACATGAAATCAAATACCTAGGAATCGGCTTAACTAGAGGACCTGTAAAGGACCTGTACAAAGAAAACTACAAAACACTACTTCAAGAAATAAAAGAGGACATGAAGAAATGGAAACACATTCCTGCTCATGAAATGGGAAAATCAACATTGTGAAAATGGTAATACTCTCAAGAGCTATATACAGATTCAATGTGGTCTCTATAAGGATACCCATGATATTCTTCAAAGAAATTGACCAAACACCCTTGAAATTTCTTTGGAATATCAAACCTCCATGAATAATTAAAGCAATACTTGGGGAAAAGATGGGAGGCATCACCTTTCCCAACTTCATATTGTACTACAGAGAGGTAGTAATTAAAACAGTATACTATTGGAATAAAAACATACCTGTGTGGGGGGGCCGGAGGCGATAGTCCAGCGGGTAGGGCGTTTGCCAAATAAATTATTTGATTATAATAATTAACTTCCATAATTAAATTATAATCATCAGAATTTCCTTTAAATGAAACATATTCTTTTGTTCTTTATTTCAGATATTATTTTTTATCCTTTAAAATTAATTTCAATTATTCCTCTTTATATTCTGTTTTTTGTTTGATAATAAAGCAATGTGACTTACATAGTTATTGATAGTTGAGTGTCAGGAGTACAATATTCCAGCCTCAGTCCAATCGCCACTGTTGATTTCCCTCCACCAGTGTCCCGAGTCCCTCTCATCCCCAAGTTAGTCTCCTTGGTTGACACACTTTCAGACTTGGTTATTGTAGTTTCAATTTCATGCTTGCTGGATTTCTCTCTCTCTCTGTGTCTCTATTTCTCTCTCTATGTATGTATACATACATATAATATCTATATATCTACATATCCATATATGTTTATCATACTTCTACCCCACCAATGATCTTGAGGCAGTTGAGTCCTAGGGCTGACTGCTCGATTTGCCCTGGAGGCTGCTCCTAGGGGGCTGTGTGGTAACTACTGCTGACACTCACTGTCCAGTGCTGGGTATAGTCCCTGTGGGGTGCTGTGTACCTGCGGTCTCCCTATAATTCAGTAGAACAGAAAGCAGAGGAAAAGAGGCAATAACTATTTGACACATGAGTACAAACTTTAATATTAGGAATAAATCTTAATAACCCTATAATGAAATTGATTTCAATGAAAGATTTATTTTTGACAAAAACTGTCAGATAAAAATAAAACCTAAATGTATCTGTATAGGAAATTTACAGACATTGGAAAAGATTTTTTCAATAATTAACAGAATTGAATAAAATGACTAACAAATTTGAATTAATGGACAAATAGAATGTTTAGTTTCAGTCGAAAACTAAGACTGAATATCTTTGTTTTTTGTTTTAGGAGTTTGCACCCCACTGTCTTGTGCTCAGAGCTTACTCCCGGTTTGGCACTCAGATGGATCACTCCTGATGCTGCTCGGGTAACATACGAGTGATGGGATTGAACCTGGTTTTACCTCATGCAAAGTCAGTACCTTTTCCTTGGTTCCAGTTCCTAAATGTCTTTTATATTATGCAAACAACCACCCAAAAAAAACAAGAAAATTGAAAAATAAGCAGAAAAACCACAAACTCTGAACAAATGTTGATGATCTGGATACCTAGAGAACATGCTCTCTGCTAGGAGACAGCCAAGTTCGAAATAAATATTTTTTTAAAATGTGGATTAAAATATTACATGTTAGTTAAGAAAAAATGTTTTAGGGTAAATGCTGAGTCAAAGGAGACTTTCTAATGGATACTAAGAAAACGTACCATCAAAAATCGTGCAGTGCAGTTAAAAGCAATATGTAGATTAAATGATCTTTATAAGTAGATACAACAAAAAAATCTTATGAACTCAGCCTTTATTATAAGAAGTTTGAGAAAGAACAGCAATAGTAAGTTGAAATGGCAGAAAGTAAAACATTATAAAGTTAGAAACACAGTTTGCTTTTCTTTTTTTTTTCTTTTATTGCTTTTTGGGCCCCACCCCATGGTGCTTACGGCTTGCTCCTTCTCTGCTCTCAGGAATTATTCCTGGCAGTTCTCGGACCTTGTGGGTGCTAGAGATCAATTGCAGTTGGCCGTATAATCCCTGTCTTTCCGGTTTCACAAAATTCAATTTCATAAAACAACTTGAAACTGGAACATTAAATTCCCTGGCTTGGATTTTGGTAAAATAAATTTAGAAACAAACAGAAATAAAATGTAAGGAAGGATGAAAGAGCCATGCAGATAGTCAGAGGCCTGGGCTGGAGCACACACCTGGCATGCGCAGGGACCTGGGTTCATTATTACCCCGGACAGCCATGAAAAGCCTCAGCACTCTGAGAAGTCACCCACAAATGAGAAAGGCGCACACTAGAAGAATAAGAAGTGTCGGGGAACGCCGGGGGTCCCCAACAGTGTCAGGACAGAGGTTGTCTTCTACCTCCAAGGACGCCGGGAGAACAGATGAAAACTCACGAGTCTGGTGCAGGTCCAAAAAGGCTTTTAATAGTACAAAAGCTCTTCCACAGCACTCCAATATAATGAACAAACTTTAGCTCTGGTCCGAACTTAGACCATACAAAGGAGCCTAAGTCTCCTACCAAAGAGAGAGGATCTCAGCCGAGCTGAGTCCTACCCAGAAGAGGAGCAAAGGCCAAAGAGCAAAAAGCAAAAGGCTGAAAGCCGCAAGGCTGAGGAGTCAAAAGCCAAAAGCTAAAAGGCCCAAAAGGTAACAGGGTTAAAAGTGAAGGGGGCCTCAAGTCAGCCCCTTATATACACCCAAGTAATCCGATTGGGAGGTTGTCATGTCAACAAAGAACCCTAAACAGAGTGTAGTGCCACACCCTATTGCAGGTATAAACAAAGGTTATGCCAAGGTCTAATCCTTTCTACCAAGATTATCTCTTATGTAAAACACTGGAGAGAGAGAGGGCTGATATAAAGTAATACATCTTAACTTCATGAGCTTCATGTAATCTAGATGGTACACACAAGGTCCTTATTATTATCTGCACCAGGGTGATTCTGAGTATCTTGTTCTTGTGTACTGAAAGGGTCACACTCGCCTGCTTAGAGCAAACTAGTATGATCCTTCCTATAGTCTTCCTATAGTCTCAACGTAGCCAGGGTGGTAGTCTCCTGGTAAATTCTAATTGTCCCACGCTGGGTGCAGTGGGTATAAAGAGGAGCTGTGCCCAATCTAGAAAACATAGAAGTCTTAGTAGATGTATAAGTCAGAAGTTATTCAATCAAGGTGACTTCTGTAACTGCCACACTCTCTAGCAGTGTTTACATAGAAGAGAAGTGTCATTAGAATGAACCTTGACTTAAATAGATTAAGCTGGGAGTGGGCAAAACAACAAAGCCCCCAGATTAGCTAAATCTGTCCTCCAACAAAGAAGTAATAGCAATTAATATAAGAAAAATTTTAAAGTAGTGTTATGTTTGGATTTAATTAGAGATAGGAAAAATGTGGAAAAAGTACTAGGCGATTTCATTGATAAAAATGAACTTAAAGTTTTCATATTTTTATTATTAGGAAATAAATTAGATCTTCTATGAAATTACTCCCGCTGGGGCTCAGTAGCAAGTTGCTGGGCAGCAGCAGCGGCAGCTAATGGAGGGACGGGATATGGGCACTGTGCACTGCTCAACATGGTTCAGATGATATCTCGCCCACATGAGATGTCCTGTCTCAGCTGTTAGAATGGCTATCACTGAAACGCAGGTGATGAGTTCTGGTGAGGAGGTGGGAAGGGACCACGTGTGTACTGTTTTGGGACTATCAACGGGTTATTCCTAATAAGCAGCATCTGGAAATAACCCGAGTGCCCAATAACCCATGAACCAACTGGCAATAACACAAACCAGGCCAAACAAAAAAAAAAACACTCACTAATAACATAAATAGAAGTGGAGGGTATTAGACTCAAAAAAGAACAAAAAAATAATCTTATAAAAAAAAAAAAGTACAAAAAAAAAGACGCACTATGACAGTCACCCACAAAACCGAACTTGCTAAAGGGAATATAGGGTGGTGAAAGGGGGCCGGGAGACGGGGACCTCGGGTGATGGGGTGGGGTGTCGGAATTTCTTTTAATGCAAATATCCCCGGACCGGGGTTCCTGGAAGGGCTGCCGAACCCTTGTACATTATTAAGGAGAGGAGCACAGGCAGCACCTTACCCCAATTGAGGGAAGTATGATAACCCCATGGGGGGGGCGGGGGGAGCGGGCCCCAGGCCAGAGGCAGAAGTCTGGCTTTTACCTTCTCTAGAGGTACCGACTGATCCACTGGCTCCACCTCCGAGCTCCTGGGCCAAGTGCACAGCACCCACCCGTGAGTCCTCCATTAGCAGATGCTGCTGCTGGGCTCCTTCCTGATGATCCCCAGTGGGAGGGTGAAAGTCCCACCCCTTTACTTCCTGATCACATCCTAGCTGGGGGCATTCTGGGTAGTTCCTCGTTGCTCTGCAGGTCACAAACCACCCTTCTTGTTGTCCCCGAGGTACACGCTTCCCAGTCTACACACCATCACCTGAGTCAACCTCCTCAGTGAGCCATTTGTGCCTAAGGGTGCTGCTGAGAACCATTCACAGCTGCTCCTCCCTAAGGCAAGGCCAAGGGCAGCAACAGGGTTGACTGTGCAAATGCTCTATTGGTATTTAAGATTTAAGGGTGTTTTCTCATCTGTATGTGAACCGTGCTGCTCTTGAATAAACTGGAATGCTCTTGAGATTTTGAAGATAAAATGGTTTAATGAATATGAAGTGTCTGATATTGTCATTGACATTGTTTTCTTGAAGCAGCTCCAGTTTCAGTGGGAAAGAGGACTAGAATAAAAGCTTTGAGTAGGGCATAGTCACTCCAGGGAGGGGCCAGGTGACCTGACAGAATGCCCGTCTGAGAAGGTACCAGTCATGCATGGTGGCTTCATCTGAGTCTTTTTTAGGGTGAAATAAACATTCCTATGAGCCCTGAACAAAGCGTGTTGAAAGATAAGACCAAGGACACCAGGTTATGCTTTTGACTTTATGTCCTCTTTTATTACCACACCAGTATACTTTAACTATCCTTTCTTGGATATATTCAAGGAGAGACATTTGTCTCTCCTCGACCCATAATTTGAGTTAGTAAAATAGGGCTACTCTGGCTTGGTGCTCAGGGGCCATGTGATGCTGTGGTTCAAACCTGGGACTCGCACATACTAAGAATCATCAGTCCTCTGAGTTCTCTTCCCTCCCTCACACTAATTAGATTTTTCTTGATTGTAACATCATGAGGTACAACGTTACAAAGTTGTTCATGATTGAGTTGTGGTCGTACAATATTTGAGTGTTTTAGCACCCATCTCTTCACCACTGTCTACTTCCCTCCATCAATGTCCATGTCTCCTGCCCCCATGCCTGCATCTATTTCAGACAATTTTTTTAAACATTTTTATTTTTTGCACTTTGGTTTTTTTATACTGTTACTGAAATGGCATCATGCATACCACTTACTACTTTTAGCACCCAATTCTTGTCGAGAGTGAACTATTACTAACTATCATTGTCACAGTCTTTTTCTCATTTGCTTCATAGGTCCCGTCTCTGACTTAACTGACCTTTCCCTATCTAGTAAGCTTTTGACTGAGGAATGATCCTCCTGGCTTTGTTTCTATTGTCTTTAGGTAATATTCCTCCTGCAGTGACTGCAATCTGTTCTCTCCCTTTGACTTATTTTACTTAGAATGATACTCTTCATGTCTATCCATTTATCAGAAAATTTCATGACTTCAATTTTTTCTAATGACTGTGTAGTATTCCATTTGGTAGATAAACTATAGCTTCTTTGTCCATTCATTTATTCTTGGGTACTTCCTGATGCCATGCATAAAAGGCAAGTCAAAATGGATAAAAGGCCTGATTATCGTACCTGAATCCACAAGATACATAGAGATATTCAGTTGTATTCAATAGGTGCACATGTCTGTATAACAGTACCATGCCATTTTAATTACTAAAGCTTTGTAGTACAGTTTGAAGTTGGGGAAGGTGATACCTCCCATCTTCTTTTTTTTTGAGGTTTCAGATACAATTTATTAAAAATACACTTGCATATTGTTAATGAAAAATACTGTTTATGAACAATGAATACCTATAAGCCTGGAACAAATATTTAGTGAATAATATGGTATAATATTTGTTTTTACTCTTTACTTTACAAGAATCTTTTTTTTAATTTTTTATTTTTACAATTACAAAGATATACAATTAAAAAGTTCATATTTGGGTTTTGGTCATACAGTGTTCCAGCACCCGTCCCTCCACCAGTGCCCATCTCCCACCACCAATGTCCCCGGTTCCCTTTCCCCTCCCCCAGCCCTCCTCCATGGCAGGTTCTTTTATTTCTTTCCCTTTCTCTCTCTTTCTCTTTTCCTTCCCCTCCAGACTATGGATTACAGAACATACATTAAAGGGTTGTCATGTGTATCTTTTTCCCTCTATTTAATGCTCAGTTCTAGGTTGGCATTAGTACCCTCGACAATTGTTAGCACACTGTTCCATTTTCTGTCTTACCTAGCCTCCTGACTCCCACACGTTTGTGATAATTTCCACCTTTGACAAGACCTCCTGATATGTTTCACTTGACCTTGGATTTTGGTATCATAATATGTACATATTGGTATCATAATATGTACATATATATTTATGTTATGCAGATAAATGCAGTCATTCTGTATCTGTCTCTCTCCTTCTGGCTAATTTCGCTCAACATAATCTTCTCCATGTCCATCCATTTATAGGCAAATTTTATAACTTCATTTCCCCTAACAGCTGCATAGTATTCCATTGTGTAGATGTACCAAAGCTTTTTATCCAGTCATCGATTTTCGGGCACTCTGGTTGCTTCCAGATTCTGGCTATTGTGAATAATGCTGCTATGAACATAAAAGTAGGGATGGTGTTTCTGCTGCGTAAGGATTGCTAAAGCTATTCATGGGGGTTTATTATTCAACACAAATTTCAGGAGTTTTTGGTCAATTTTTTTTGAAGAATATCATGGGTATCCTATAGGGACTGCATTGAATCTGTATAAAGCTCTAGAAGGTATTACCATTTTGACAGTTACTTGCCCCAATCTGTGAGCAGGGGAATATTTCTCTATTTTATCTTGACATCTTTTGTTTCTTGTAATTTTCTTTGTAGCGGTCCTTAACGTCCTTACTTAAGGACCTTTACATCCAACCTGCTTGATTATATGAAACAAAAACACTTCTGCACCTCAAAAGAAACAGTCAACAAGATACAAAGACATCCCACAGAAAGAAGATTATTTACCCAATACCCATCTGATCAGGGCTTAATATCAACAACTTACCAGACACTGGTAGAACTTTACAAGAAAACAAATCCCACCCCATTCATAAAAGAAGAAATTAGAATGCCCTAAAGACATATGCAAAAGTGCTCTTCATCATTAATGATCATGGAGATGCAAATTAAAACTACAATGAGATAATGAGACTCAGATACAAGGGGAAGGGCTTCTACTGGCTCTCCCTGTGCTCAGCTGATCATGAGGCTCCCGGAAGGGAAGGCGAGTTCTAACCCTGGCCCTCCATCCCAACAGAGCCTCGCAAGAAGCCAGAGGAACCCCAAAACCATGAGAGCTGCCATTTTCAACATCTGGACTCCACAGCTCATCAGAGCTCCACCCAAGAGAAAAGCAGATCTCTCCCCATTGTGGTTCATCAGTAAATGCACGAGATAAGAGCCTACTACTGAGAGTATATCACCTGCATGGCAGAGCCTGGCAAGCTACCCGTGTTGTATTTGATGTGCCAAAACCCAGTAACAATTATGGACCTCATTCTCATGGCCTGAAGGAATGGTCTAGTTCCTGGAGCGAGCAGATGCTCTTGAGCTACCCTAGGTCCCAACAGAACTTATGGAGATGTTACTGGTGCCCGCTTGAGCATATCAATGAACAGTGGGAAGACAAGTAATACAAATGAATGAGATAACATATCCTACCAAGAAGACTGGCACACATCCAAAATAGGAAGAACATCCACTGGCATGGATGCGGAAAGAAATGGACTCTCATTCAATTGTTGGTGGAATTGCCAACTAGTCTGGTCCTTTAGGAAAAAAAATATGAACAATCCAAAAACTTGATATTGAGCTCCCATTTGACCCACCAATACCACTCCTGGGAATATACCTTGGAATCCCCAAAATACTCAGCAGGAACACTATCTGAACCTCAATATTCATCACAGCACCATTTATTCAGAACAGCCAGAATCGGGAAACAACCTGAGTGCCTGAAAACAGAAGAGTGGATAAAGAAACAATGGTGCATATACCCAATGGGATACCATGGTGCTGTCAGGCAAACATAGTCATGAAATTTATCTACAAAGGGATGGACACGGAGATTAAATTTGAGAAGGGAGGCCCAGTGGCAGAGACATGCTCAGACTAGCCTTTCCACCGCATTCTGCCCTATTAGATAGAAATAATACAGTGGGAAGACATTTGCCTTGCATGCGACCCATGTGAGATCAATCACAGGCATTGTGTGTGGCCCCTGAGCAGTGCCAGGAGCAATTCCAGAGACCACAGGGAGGAGTAACCCCTGAGCATCTCCTGGTGTGACCCAAAAGAGCTATCCACTATCACTATCTTCCCGTTCATCATCGATTTGCTCAAGCAGGCACCAGTAATATTTCCATATGCCCTGTCTCATGCTAGTAGAGCCCAAGGGCATCTGCTAGCTCCAGGAACATAAAGAGCCTCAAACCATTATATTAGGTCATGGGAATGAACTAATATAGTTGTTACTGGTATTTGGCATATCAAATACGACACAGGCAACTTGCCAGGCTTGCCATGTGGGTGGCATACTCTTGTAGTCACCTCTAAATATAGCATTTATTGATGAACCGCGCAGCAGCAAGCGGCGGTGCGAGCCGGACTGAGATAGGCTCGTCTGCTGGGTGGAGTTCTGATGAAAGGGGACTCCGGATGTGGAAAATGGCGGCCCTCATGGAGTGGGGGTGGTCATTTGGCTTGTTGTGAGGCTCTGCTTGGGTGAAGGGCCTGGGCTAGAACCTGCCATCCCTCCCGGGTGCCTCTTGAGCAGCTGAACACAGGGAGAGCAAGTAGTAGCTCTGCCCCATGTCTGTAAGTCTCTGGATCAGCATACCTCACAACAAGCCAGCAGAGCCTCACAACAAGCCAGACGACCCCTCCCCCCACTCCATGAGGGCTGCCATTTTCCACATCCGGACTTCCCTCTCATTAGAACTCCACCCAGCAGACAGCCTATCACAGCCCGGATCATCGACACCCACCCTGCAGCAGTTTTTTTTCAATCCGGCCCAGGTATGCTGATTCAGAGACTTACAGACATGGGGCAGAGCTGCTACTTCCTCTCCCTGTGCCCAGCCGCTCAAGAGGCACTCGGGAGGGGATGGCTGGATCTAGCCATGGCCTGCCACCGTGGCCAGCAGAGCCTCAAAACAAGCCAGACGCACCCCCCCCCCCCCCCATGAGGGGCCACCATTTTCCACATCTGGACTTCCCTCTCGTCAGAACTCCACCCAGCAGACCAGCCTATCACCGCCCAGGTCATTGACACCCACCCTGCAGCAG
The DNA here is from genome assembly GCA_021461705.1 of Cryptotis parvus. NCBI lineage: Eukaryota > Metazoa > Chordata > Mammalia > Eulipotyphla > Soricidae > Cryptotis > Cryptotis parvus. The sequence goes on from JAJIBD010000234.1 coordinate 35,176, forward strand.
TTTTTTTTTTTTTCAATCCGGCCCAGGTATGCTGATCTAGAGACCCAAAAGAGCAAAAAAAAAAAAAAAGAATAAAATGAGATAAAAATAAGAATATCTGGGAATGTACATCTGCATCTGCTGTGCCTTAGATAAGACAGAAATACGACAGTAAGATGTCCTTTTGATATGCTGTGTCCTGCTATATGGTTTTAAAAGAGTATGTATTGTCTGCTTTTTATGCTCCAGGGTTCCAAGTGACTTGAGCTTGTGAATCCTCAGTGCTGTGTGACAGAGTTATTGTGTGTGAATACACTGAAAGTATCTGTCTGTCTCTGTGCATCCTGGTCGGCAGGACAGCTACAGCAGGGGCTGACCTGGAGGCCTGACCACCTAACTGATGCAAAGACAAGCAAATGAGTCTGTTTTTAAGTAATCAAGAAACTCAAGCATGTGTAATCAAGCAGAAGCACCTCAAGGGGAACAAAACACAATATACTCATCCCATAAAGGGTTAATATAAGATACATAAAACACTGGTGGAACTTCACAAGAAAAAAAATCCAATCCCATCAAAAATGTGGGAAACAGAAACCGCCTTGAATTAGAAATCAAAATGGCAAAAGGCACATGAAAATGCTCTACATCACAAATCATTAGGGAGATGTAAAACAAAACAATGAAAAGATACCACCTCAATTCGATTTTTAGTATAAAATTCAATTAGACTTTGCATCAGAAACCCCAAGCTCCCAACAGATGAATAATCTTTTATGCATAAACTGGAGGAAACGAACAACACCTCTTCATTCCAAACGTGTGAATGCTCTGTGTTAGGTAATGCTATTCCTTAACCTGGAGCACATCCTGTTTGGCAGTGACCAGTGTCTTACTGAATTTCTTGATTAAAATGAAGCTCAGGGTTTCTGGAATCCAATATTTGGGATTCAAGAGCAGTGCGACAAGTCGGTCAACATCACAATCACCTTTGCTGGTTCCTCCAGGCTGGATTTCCAATGGCAGGCTTGCAGAAATGGGGTTAAAGATCCTGCGAAGCAAGGTGTTTCAACACAGTACTCTGTCTTTATTCTCATTTTTAATATAGCAATACATTGATATTTGAATACAGATTTAAAATGGTAAATCTGTTTATTAATTTATTAAATTTAATATTTAAATGTAGATTTCAAATTTTTAATTTAAACTATTTTTAAATACTGAAGGAAACTGCATTCATATGAAGTTTGTTTTTTTCCAGACCAAACCATTCCTGTGGAAGAGTTCTGTGGCTCGAGGAAGAGGTGACTCCCTCCAGAAGAACGTGGGTTCTCAGGCAGTGCAAGAATTCTGTTGCTCACAATCACCAACATGCACCAGGCCAGAATCCATTACTCAGAGGAGCAATCACTCATGAGTGAATCTGTTGAAAATGCCAGGTATGCGAGTTTCTACATCTGAACATTCTAGTCTTTCACAGAGTCAGGATTTGGGACCCTCCCACGATCTCCCTGTGCTCCAGAAGGAGCTTGGTCATGCCCATCAACTGCATCAGTAGCCAAAATAATCTCATCAGCGGCCATGACCCAGAAACTCATATATAAATTTCCAAAAAGACCATTGTCTAATAACTCAATACAATCTCTGCAATTCCTGGGGCACATGTGCACATGTGATATCTCAAGCTTTAGAATACTGTTAAACTGATATTCCATTCCATTTTATATATGCAAGTATAAGGCGCTCAATAACAAGATGTGTAATCACAATGCCTACTCATTCCAATTTCTAATACAAAGAGCTCAGTGGCCCAATTGTTTCTTTATTAGATTGAACAATACTCATTAACCTTCTTCTAAGAAAACATTTCTCTACCACCTAAAAGCAGACTAGGTATAACAAACAATACAAGATTAATTTTGAGTGTCTGCTTAGGACAGGCTCAAGTAGAGGTAGGGAAAGTTTGAAATAATTATTGTCCATAATTGCAATTGTGGTGTGTTTAGGGTTGTTTATTGAATAACATAAGAGTTTTACTTTTTATTTATTTATTTATTTTTAAATATTTTAATATACCACCGTGAGATATACAATTACAAAGATGTTCATGTTTGGGCTTCGGTCATACAGTGTTCCAGCACCCATCCCTCCACCAGTGCCAATTTCCCACCAATGTCCCTGATTCCCTCCCCCCAACCCAGCCTGCCTCTGTGGCAGGTTCTGTTTTCTCTCTTTCTCTCTCTCTCTCTGTCTCTCTTCCTTCTCTTACACATTGTGGATTATGATACATCAATTTAGAGATTATTATTTGTATCTTTTTGCCTGTATTTATTTCTCAGTTCTAGATTGATATTAACACTTTCGACAATTATTAGCACACTGTTCTCTTCTCTGTCTCACCTAACCTCTGATTCCCACACTTGACTTCCCATAGATCATTGATTTACTTGAGCAGGCACCAGTAATATCTCAATATGCCCTTTACATGTGAGATAGCCAAGGGCATTTGCCCACTCCAGGAACATAAAGAGCCTCAAGCCATTCCATCAAGTCATGGGAATGAGGTCTATAATTGTTACTGGTATTTGGAATATCAAATACGACACGGATAGCTTGCCAGGCTCTGCCGGAGTGATAGCACAGCAGGTAGGGTGTTTGCTTTGCAAGCAGCCGACCTGGGTTCGATCCCTGGCATACTATATGGTCCCCTGAGCACCCCCAGGAGTAATTCTTGAGTGCAGAGCCTAGTGGGTAAGACATCCCCGGCATCCCATAAATCCTCAGTGCAGAGCCGGAGTAAGCTCTGAGCATTGCTGGGTGTGACCCAAAAAGCAAAGGGGGTAAAGGGTGGGGGGTGAGAAAGATCCAGGGATTTGGAGGGTACATAAGAATCTAAAACTGCGCCACAGGAATGGAGCAGTGGGAGGGACACCTAAGGGAACTAGAGGCCCAGGGATTTCCCCATGGGCCTGAGGCAGGGCAGCAGGGTCAAAGCCTCAGTGCTCCCCTCTTGGGGGTGCTCACAGATGCAGCTGCTCCGAGAGGAGTCAAGCAGGAATCCATCGGGGCACACACACGTGTAGCCGCCCCACGTATTTGCACACTCGCTGTGTTGGCGGAGTGCCCACCTGTGGCACACATCCACATCTGGAAAGGAGCATCAGGTAGCCAGAGGCGCCCAGCCAAGTCCAGCCCTAAAGCCACCCTCTGCCCTGCTCACATTGGCAGGACCCATTAACCCTTTCAAAGCCGGTCAGACAAGGTCCATCAACCCCTTGGTCAGGGTTCCCTGTGGAGTGAAGAGAATGGGGTAACGGAATATGGAGAGCCAGAGCAACAGTACAGAGGTTTAGGATGCTTGTCTCGCTGGCGGCAGACTCGGGTTCCATCCCTGGCACTTCATATGACTTTCTGAGCGCCAGAGCTAGGAGGCGAGCCCTGAGCACCTCGGGGAGTGACCCAAAAACAAAACAAAGAAAAAAGAAAAAAGGGAAAGAAAACAAGAAAGGAGGCCGGAGTGATAGTCTAGTGGGGAGGGTATTTGCCTTGCACATGGCCGACCCAGGTTCGATCCCTGGAATCCCATATGGTCCCCCGTGCAACTCCAGGAGTAATTCCTGAGTGCAGAGCCAGGAGTAACCCCTGAGCATCTCTGGGTGTGACCCCCCACAAAAAAAACAAGAAATGAAAAAGGAAGGAAGGATGGAGGGAGGTAGGGAGGGAGGGAGGGAAGGAAGAAAGGAAGGAAGGGAGGGAGGGGGGGAGGGAAGAAAGGAAGGAAGGGAGGGAGGGGAGGGAGGGAGGGGAGGAAGGGAGAGAGGGAGGAAGGAAAAGAAAATGCATTGAGGGCTGGAGTAATAGAACCGCGGGTAGGGCATTTGCCTTAACGCCAGTCGAAAAGGGTTCAATACCTGGCATCCTATATGGTTCCTCCAGCACCACCAGGAGTAATTTCTAAAGGTAGAGTCAGGAGTAATCCCTGGGGATCACTGGACGTGACCCAAAAAAGATGAAAAACAAGGAAAGGGGGAGGGAAGGGAGAGGAGGGAAGGGAAGGGAATGGAAGGAAAGGGAAAGGGAACGCAAAACGGAAACGCAAATGGAAACGGAAACGCAAATGCAAATGCAGAAGCAGATGCAGACGCTGAGGCTGATGCAAACGCAAACGCTAAAGCAAACGCAAACGCTAAGGCAAACGCAAACGCTAAGGCAAACGCAAACGCAAACGCTAATGCAAATGCAAATGCTAACGCAAACGCAAAAGCTAACGCTAACGCAAACGCTAAGGCTAACGCTAACGCTAACGCTAACGCTAACGCAAACGCAAAAGCTAACGCTAACGCAAACGCTAAGGCTAACGCTAACGCTAACGCAAACGCTAACGCTAACGCAAACGCTAACGCTAACGCAAACGCTAACGCTAGCGGGCAGCAGGGAGGGAGCAGGAACTAAAAGGGACCGGCCGAGTGGGCACCGGGCTGAGGGCACAGTCAGGATAGAAGACAAGGAAGGAGGTTCAGAAGCGCAGGCGTGCCAAGGTGCTGCTGCTCCCAGAACTGAATGCGCGGCGCAGGGCGCACTGGCAAGGGTGGCACGATGGAGCTGGCGAGGCTGAGGGGAGATTCTCTGCGGGTGGGACCCCGGAGGTGACCCCACCCCCCCCCCGGCCCTGCGCACCCCCAAGCTTACCCTGGTACTCGGAGCACGGCGCTCCGGGCCAAGCCGCCCCTCGGCAGCACGTCCCGAGTCCGGAGCCCGCAGCGGGGACGCGCACTGGGGGAAGCCTGGGGTGAGCGCGCCCCGCGCGGCCCCGACCCCCGCCCCCCCCGGGCCCACCACTCAAGTCGCCGCTGCGCAGCTCCGGAAGCAGTAGCCGGAGCCCAAAGCGTCCGAGGAGCGTCCGCGCGGGCGCGCTCTGCGCCAGCACCGGGTAGGGCGCCGCCGCCTCGGCCCTCGCCTCGCCCCACGGCCCGACCCCCGCTGCACCTGGTGCCCCACCACGGACGCCTCCTGCGGGGGCTCCACGGCCCGACCCCGCTGCACCCGGTGCCCCACCACGGACGCCTCCTGCGGGGGCTCCACGCGCAGCTCACCTGACGCCACCCCTGGGCGAGGCCCGGCTCGGAAGGGGTCTTGCAGTCTGGGACGGGAATGGGGGCGCGGGAAAGAGACTCGGGAGGCAGGAAAGCTGAGGAGCAGAGGAGCGGGAGGGTGGGGGCAGCAGGCGCGAGGGCGCTTTGCAGTCCTCTCGCCGTGCTCCTCGTCGCGGCGGATGGCCGAGGCCTGGTGTACACCGAGCGGTGTGGCCTGGCATGGCATGGCTGGGGCGGAGGCCGGGCGCCCCGAGAGTGCAGTTGGCAGAACTTGCCAAAATCAAAAAGAAAAAATGGGAGCTTGATATGTATTGAATATTAATCCCTTTTCAGATGGGTATTAGATTAATATTCTTTCCCATTCTGTGAACTGTCTTTGTATCTTGGTCACTGTTTCTTTTGAGGTGCAGAAGCTTTTTAGTTTCATGTAGTCCCATATGTTTATCTTTGCTTCTAGTTGCTTCGTTAGTGGTGTTTCATCTTTGAAGATGCCTTTAGTTTTGATGTCTTGGAGGATTTTACCTATATTTTATTCTACATACTTTATGGATTCAGGTCTGATATTGAGATTTGTAATCCATTTTGATCTGATTTTTGTGCATGGTGTTAGAAAGAGGTCCAAATTCATTTTTACATGTTGCTGCCCAGTTTTTCGAGCACCACTTGTTGAAGAGGCTTTCCTTGCTCCATTTCGGACTCTTTTGCACCTTTATCAAAGATTAAATGATCATGTGTTTGAGGTTGGGTGTCAAAATACTCAATTTTATTCCATTGGTCCCCAGGTCTGTTTTTATTACAACAACATGCTGTTTTAATTACTACTGCTTTGTAGTACAACTTGAAGTTGGGAAAGGTGATGCCTCCCATCTTTTCCCCAAGGATTGCTTTAGCTATCAGTGGGGGCTTGTTATTCCACACAAATTTCAGGAGTGTTTGGTCAATTTCTTTGAAGAATGTCATTTGTATCCTTATAGGGACCACATTAATCTGTACAAAGCTGTAGGGAGTATTTCCATTTTGACAATGTTGGTTCTCCCCATCCATGAGCAGCGAATGTGTTTCCATTTCCTCATGTCTAAACACCCCTGTTAAAATTGGAGTAGAAATGCACATCATTTAATGAGTTCATAAGTAAAAGCAATAACACAGATGACACAACTGACATGTAACACCTCAGTAAAACAGCAAGACCATTCCGAGATACATTTTGTAATAAGCAATATAATTCGATCTTGATAAGGGAACTGGCATGTGGTTGGGGTGGGTGGGTAACAAGGGGTTTTGGTGATTACATTGGTGGTAGGACTGGTGTTGGAATACCTAATGACTGAGACAACTGTACTGTCAACAACTTTGTGAAAACGGTGTTTAAAGAAAATTAATATAAAAAATTTCCATTTCAGGGGCTGGAGGCGATAGCACAGCGGATAGGGCGTTTGCCTTGCATGTGGCCAACCTGGATTTGGTCCCCCGGAATCCCATATGTCCCCTGGCTTTGCCAGGAGTAATTCCTGAGCATTGCCGGGTGTGACCCAGAAAGCAAAAAGAATAGAAATTCTGTCTCAGGTAATGTAATCCCTGCCTATCTCCCTAAGGGTTACAATGAGTTGAAAATAGGTGAGTGAGGGAGGTGGACTTGAGAAAATAGCACTTCTCATCCCTGATCACCTGACCTCTCTGGGAAAGACCTTGCATAGGCCAGGGTTGGTCAACTCGGAGCATCTACACTCATGGACGCTCAGGTTCCACCAGCTCCAAGGAACAGCTATGTGGGAGCCACTTGTTCTACAGGGTGTAGGGTCTGGTCCTGACCACTTGAGTTTTCTGCACTCTGGCTGTAGTGAGGAATTGGTCTTTGCAATAAAAGGAAAGTCAGTCTGCACCTTAGCGCCAATGTCCCAGACTATCTACTTCCTCCACAGACAAGAATTTCGGAGGCTTGCCCTCTTGAGCCCAAGTTCTCCCTTAAGCACATATCTATGAAGAAGTCTATGTGTGGAGAGCTATACCCGGGCAGGGGGCTGGACTTGCATGTGACTAATTGTTCTTCTGCTTTCAACCTGGTTACATTGGTACTTTGGTCTCTGGCTTTCCATGGCTTTCCAGGGCTCCACACACAGACAGACAGACTACAAACATAGAGGTGGCTACTCACATATACACATGTACACACAAAGTAGGTGGATTGCTCATTCCTTGACTCATCAATACTGGTTGAGGAACAGCCTCCTGTCTCAATAGAGCCTCAGTAGCCAGAAAAACCTCATGCACCACCATTGGAGCCATTTTCAAGGTCCTGACCCTATGGATCATCAGAGCCCCATCCAAGAGAGAAGCCGATTTCAAGTCCAAGTATGCTGATCTTGGCGGCTAAAATCACCAGGCTTTTTGTAGAGACGGAACTGCCACCCCTTCCCCTGCCTCTGTCCATGCCGGAAGTCCTGGTGGGCCCTCCCAGGAACAGCTTTGGTGCGATGGTCATGATTCAGAGACTCAGACATGCAGGAGAGCGGCTACCAGTTCTCCCTGTGGCTCTCCACCATGCGATATGTCAAAGCCTGGTATACTGATATACCTGGTATCCCATCACATTATACAGAATTAAGTATGGGGCACACATCACAAGTTGTGGTCACGATGCCTGGAATGTGGGAACATATAGATAATTTATTATGCAGTGGGCTGAAATTATATTCACTTAACTGTACTCATTAATTGCAGGGGAGGGGTTTTGCTCAGTATATCTACATGCTATAAAGGATGCAACTATATGAAAAGTGAAAGATTTCTAAGTATGTGAGGGATATAGTGGGAAGTTATAAAATCACATTCAAGTGGTTTTATTATGTATCCTTTCACAGATTTTCTCACAAGAATATGAGAGGTGAAAATAGTATAATAGTATGGATATATATGTACATAGTCTTTTGGTTGTTCACAGATTTGCTCTAGCGGGCACCAGTAACATCTCCATAAGTCCTGTAGTGTACTAGTGTAGCCTAAGGGCATCTGCTTGCTCCAGGAACATGAAGAGCCTGAAACCATTCGTTCTCATAGGAATGAGGTCTATAATTGTCACTGGTTTTTGGCATATCAAATACAACATAGGTAGCTTGCCAGGCTCTGCTGTGTGGGTGGTATACTCTCGGTAGTGGCTCTCAACTCATGCATTTACTGATGATCCACAATTGGGAGAGATCGCTTTTCTCTTGGTTGGAGCTCTGATGGCTCAGGAGTCGGATGTTGAAAATGGCTGCCCTCATTGTGTGGAGGTTCCTCTGACTCCTTGGGAGACTCTATTGGGATGGTAGGCCAGTAATTACTTGCTGTTCTTGATAGCCCTGAGTTGTGTAATGTTAATGAAGGCTGTTTCTATTTCCAGGAAGCTCTTAGCATATGCTAAAGTTATTTTGTGTAAGCACAAGATGTCAGGGCAAAGCATTAGTGAGTTAATCAACTCAGAATTATTTACAGTAGTTCATCAATGATTGCTAACAGTTAATTTCCTAATAAGCATACTGATAAAGAGGATTTAAATAAAATAGATGTTGACTGCTCTTTTTAAATCAGGCATTCTATTGTCTCAACAGATTGCATTTATTTCCTTCTTAAGTTTTTTTTTAAATTGTATTGTTATTTAGGCAAAATGGTTACAATAGTGCTATCTTTTATGATTTTTTGCCTATTAAATTACTATACAACCATCACCACCAACATGTTTAAGAACCCTCACTGCTGTCCATATAAACTTAAAATACATCTAAGAGAGGCTATTTTTGACTTCCTCTTATACTTTCGTATTGTTTTTAATTACTGGTGTAGGATAAGAAAGTGTGATACATCTACACAGTGGAATACTATATAGCCATCAGGAAAAATGAAGTCATAAAATTTGCTTATACATGAATGGACATTGAAAATATCCATCCATATTGATGAATGTCATCACTCTGTGCTGAGTGAGACACAGATACACAGGGAAAGCTGCTACCACCTCCCCCTGTGCTCAGCTGATCATGAGGCATCTAAGAGGGAAGGCAAATTCTAGCCCTTGCCCGCCTTCCCAATAGAGCTCTGCAAGAAATCAGAAGAACCCCCCCATACCTTTAGGGTCAACATTTTTTTTTTTCTCTCTGCAAGGATTTTATTTTATCTTATTTTTTAAAATATTTTATTACACCACCGTGAGACATACAGTTATAGCATCGTTCGTGTTTGGGGGTTTCGGTCACATAGTGTTCCAGTATAGGGTCGACATTTTCAACATCCGGACTCCACACCTCCTCAGATCTCCACCCATGAGATAAGGTGATCTCTCCCAGGTTCATCAGTAAATGCACAAACTGAGAGCCTACTACGGAGAGCATACCGCCCACAAGGGAGAGCCTGGCAAGTTACCCGTGTCTTATTTGATATGCCAAAAACCAGTAATTATTATAGACTGCCACACCCATGGCGGTGTCGCCTGTGTAGTAATCATCTTGGTGGGGCTCCTATAGGCTGGGGGGTTCGTGCCGTGCGAGGCTAGGCCCCCCCACCCAGGGCATTCCTTGGCAACAAGCTCAGGTCATGAACTCCCACTTGGGACGGAAATGTTCCCATCTCTGCTGGCGATGGCTGGAATCTTCTTTGCTCTACTGTGTTTTCTGCTGATATTTTTTGCTACCTAGGCCAAGAGTACATTCTACCCCAGGAACCCATTATTTTTCCTGGGACAAATAATTCGGTTACTGATTGTCGGGGAGCACTGCCGGGGTCCCCGACAGTGCCGGGAAGCGAGTTCCCTTCTACCTCCGAAGCCGGCAGGGAATGGATGAAGACGCAGGAATACGATGAAGTTTTAAAAGGGCTTTACTATCACAGGTTCCAATGTACAATCCAAGAGCAGGGGAAAACCTCCGGACTCTGGGTTCCCAGCTAGGCCCCAGCCAGGTGTAGGCCAAGATGGCTGCCACCACGTGTTGAGGCCCAACAGAGAATGGAGAGGACAGAGAAGCAAAACGCCAAGGGAAGCTGAAATGGCAAAGGGGGAAAAAAAAGAGAGATTCTCTTTTCTTATAGTTTATTTTATAGCTAGAAATCCACCCAAACTCCCCAGCCCAGCCCATTCTGGGCTGGGCTATCTAGAGATGAAAACAGGAAAACAGCTCCATAGAATGTAGCAACTTCAGGGAGACCATCTGGCTATTTACAAGGACCCAGAGCTAATTAAAAGCCTCCTAGCAGAGCTGGGAGAAACTACAAGCCAAATGTAACTTCCCCTGGCAGGAAGGATCAAATGCCCTCAGGTAATTTCTCCCAGCACCTCACCTAATATCTTGAGCCAAGATCTGCCTGGAATTGCCTTTATAGGGTAGAGAAGGGGGTTTCTGAGATGGCATGTCTCTGTACCAAAGACTAATACTAATGCCAGTTAAATATTTCTCCAAGCCTTCACAAGAGTCTCGTCTACTTCACGGTAGTTTTGTATTTTATTTGCCTTTGATTTATCAGGGAGCCATGCTTGCTTGCTTGGAGGCAAACAGCATTTCTCTCTGGTCTAATTACTTAGAGATCCAACGTGGCCAGGCAAATATGCTGGTAAGATCTAGCTAGTCGCACTATACTTGTGGTAGCATGAGAGAATATTTATACCAGCCAGTACAGAATACATGGTCAGATAAGACTGCCACATTCAGACTACCCCCCCTATCTATGAAGTGACCCGAAGGAGGCAATCCAGGGCAGATTCAGAGGCCAAGGCCTTTAGGTGTCCTGCAACACTGATGTTAAAGCAACCTCTGTTGATGATCCTAATGCACTTAAGGAAATGGTTGCTGTTACTGATTCAACCTCTCTGCCTCCCGTTCTCGAGACAATACTAATGGTGAAAAATTATGGGAAGCCAGCTAAAGAGTTAATAAATAAGTTAAAGCCATTGTACTGGTGGTTAATAGAGCGCAAGTTAAAACATGGCGTAGACAATGGACCCTGGTAACAGCGTGTACCTGGAAATAAATATGTACTATTGCCCTTTATGATTTTAAGAAAAGGCTGATGTACTGAGGGCATGACCACAAAATATTGACCAAGAATAAGTTGGTTACTCTTTTGCTCATGACTGGCCCTGCTTTGACTGTTTTTCATTGTGTATAAATATTGAGATGATTCTGAAGTAAATTTGCAGCAGATTCAAACCACCATCTCAGTGTGTGTTGTCTGTCTGTCACCGCTGAATCCTAGCTGTCCTGTGTACCTTCTCCCTGATTCTCCCTCGGTCTGCAGCTCTCCTGGAGCTGGCCCGCGGCAATAGACCTCATTCCCAAGACCTGAACGAATGGTTTGAGTCTCCTCCTGTTCGTGGTGTGAGCAGATGCCTTTAGGCTACACTAACATGTGACAGAAAGTATGGAGATATTACTGTTGCCCGCTGGAGCAATCAATGAACAAGAGAAAGACAAGTGATACAAGTACACATGCTGAGTGAAGTGAGTCAGAGGGAGAGGGACACATAGAATGATCGCTCACTCTGTAGGACATAAAAATGCATGAGGCTAACATCCACAGACAGTAGAAACAAGGACCAGGAGGTCTGTTTTGCATGATGGAAGCTGCTATAAATAGAAGGATGGGGTAGAGCAGGATCACTGTGACATTGATGGTTGGAAATGATCACTCTGGACAAGAACTGAGTGCTGAAAGGCAGTAAAGGAATATACAGGATAAGGATAACCTATCAGTGACTGTATTGTTAGCCATAATGTCCAGAAGGAGAAGGGGGTAGGCTGAGAGTGACAGAATGTGCGTGTGTGCATGTGTATGTGTGTGTGAGAGAGAGAGGGGGAGAGGAGAGAGAGCCTTCCATAGAGGAGGGAAACTAGAGACACTGGTGGTGGGAAATGTACTTGGTAAAGGGACCGGTGTTGGAACATTGTGTGAGTGAAACCCAGTCATGAACAACTTTGTTACTGAGTATCTCACTGTGATTCAATTAAAAAAAATGATGCTAGAAATCCATGAGAGACTTGGGAAAACAAACATAAAACTGTTGTCGATGGGTCACTTGCACAGGAAGAGAGATGAAGTGGTGACACACAGGAACAAAACAATGAAAAGGATGCCTATAAATATGTCTATTTCATTAAAATACTAAATTACAGGTGTAGTTTAGGGAGCTTCTTTGTAATAGTGCTAACATTTATGATTCCACCAACAAAGTATGCAGGTCCCTCCACCAGAGTCTACTTGTTCCTTCTAGGTGACTCCTTTATCCTTCTCCAACCTTAGTCGATTCAAACTATTGCTTACCTACAAATTAGCTGGTGAACTTGCTTCTACATGTCCGAGCTCTCTTTATCTTTCTTTTCTCCTTTTCCTTCCACAGTTGTGAGGCTCTCGTTGGACTGCAGGCACGTGGTCCTGTAGAAGCTAATGAATAGTTTGTAGGCTAGTATTAGTTTAGGAAACTTCAGAAAGCAGTGACGCCCAATTCACATATGTGGGGTGATTTCTCATGGAGAATAGAAGGAAAATGAGAGAGAGCTCTGGAGGCGTCGGAGAGAGGAGAACCAAGACAGGCGCTAATTAAGCAGTAGTGGAAGAAGCAGTGAATATGGAATGACTGTTGTGGATCATGTAAGCTGTGGCCCTAAGGGAGGATGTTCCAGCAGAGAATCCCAGGCCAGTGCGTTTCTTGCTTCATGGTAGCTGAGGATAAGGATACTTCGTGTCCATAGCACTGAGTGCTGGGGGCCCTGATAGATGATGAGCTTATAAAGAAGGAACCTAAAAGGGAAAGTTGCTAATATTATGAGGTTAATCTTTTTATTTGACCCTTATGTAATTATGGTACTGTTTTACCTTTGAAAATAATTTTGAATCTTTGAGCTCTTATAAACTCCACTATTTAGTTTATTTTTCTTTTCATCATTTCATGAAGTGGCGATTAAACACATATATTTTAATCTCTACAGAGGTGTTTTTATGCAGTACTTTGGATAAAGGCTTCATGCATATATCATTCCAACTTCACACCCACCACCAGACAAACTTCCTTGTGATGACATGTGTGCAATAGAAAGCCTAGATTTGTACCCTTATTTTTCTTTATTTTATTTTAATTTAAAAAACAGCTATATTTTATTATAGAAGTTTGAATATCAAGTTCAATAATCACAAAATTTCTTGATAATATATTATGGGAATTTTCACAATTCTCTTAAAAAGTTCCTGCAATGAATATTAATTTTGTCTAAAAATAAAATTTGATACCATGAGAAAAAAAATTATTTATTTATTTATTTATTTTTTGCTTTTTAGGTCACACCCGGCTATGTTCAGGAGTTACTCCTGACTCTGCACTCAGGAATTACTCCTGGCGGTGATCTGGGGACCATATGGGAAGCCAGGGATCGAACCTGGGTCGACACAGGCCGGCTGCGTACAGTAAGGCAAACACCCTACTCACTGGGCTATCGCTCCGACCCCGAGAAAAAATTTTATGTACAAAAAATTTTATGTACATAAAAAATTTTATATACAATTAAATGTATTTGCTTTATTTTTGCTCATGTTTGATTACTTAGGCCAAGAAGTGCCAACTTGGTACCTGTAAACAATAACTTGAAAAGTTTAAGTGAAATATTTCATGAGAGAAAATAGCATAGAATAAAGTCCTTTTATTAAAAATGTGTATTATATTTATCCTATTTAAAACATATTTCAGAAATCCACAGTGTGTGTCTTCCAAAAATATTTTAAGTTTTATTTACATATGATACTACTGGGGAAACGAGTGCTATGATTTGACACAGGAGTTAAGGAATGCACCAAATGGCTAATTTGTGTACCTTCATTGAAAATTTTCATTCATTTATTTAAAATTGTTTGACATGTAGAATACTTATATATTCACCATAATTATTGCATAAATAACTGTAAACTTACGTTGATTTAAATGTATATGTATGGGAGATCAGTTTATGTTGATCACTTGATCACTTGAATCCTGTTATTCATCGATTTGCTTAAGCGGGCGCCAGTAATATTTCTATTTGACCCTATCACGTGCCAGTGTAGCTCAATGGCATCTGGTTGCTTCAGGAATATCAAAGAGCTTCAAACTGTTCAGGGTATTGACGAAGAAGTCTGACCATCTTGTAGGTGGGTGGCCACGTGATCTTTTGACATCCTGTCGGATCCAGTTGGTAACGGCTCTAGTCCAGCGTTCGTCTCCAAATCGCATTACATGTCCAGCCCATCTGATTTTCGATGCCTTGGCAAATGAGACAGCTTCCCTGACTCTGGAACAGCCATGGAGGTCGGAGCTCCGGATTCCTTCTCTCACTTGAGTGAGGTGTGATATTCCAAGCATAGCTCTTTCGATTCCTCTTTGGGAGACACGAATAGCATTCTCATCATGCTTTCATAGGTTCCAGGTCTCTGAGGCATATGTTAATGCAGGGAGAACAGTGGAATTGAAGAAATGTGTCTGGAGCCTGAGGTTCTTTGTCTTTCTTAGCTGTTTATTCGATGCTTTTGAAGGCATTCCATGCTGCTCTCTTCCTCCTGTGTAGCTCAGATTTTAGGTTGTTCATCATGTTGACTTCTCGACCTAAGTACACATAACTGCTGCACTCAGAGATGTTTGTTCCATTGAGAGTGAATGGGGCCTCTGGAACTAGTTCATTTTTCATGAACATAGTTTTGCTGAGATTCAGCTGTAGACCTATCTTTCCACATATTCGGTCAAAGTCAGCCAGCATTTTTGCCGCTTGGCTAATATTTGGTGTTATTAGAACGACGTCATCAACGAAGGTACGCGACGGGCGAAGGCGGGGACCGCAGCTCGGGCTCCGGACTGGCCATGCGGGCAATGCAGCACAGCTGCGGCAAGCGGCGACAGTGAGGTCGGGGAGCCCCTCGGCTTGAGGCCCCCGTTCCTGGGCGACTCCGGCGGGACCTCAGACCCGACCGCGGGGGCAACACGATTATGGACACCTGAGGGACATCCGCATGGCAGAGCCTGGCAAGCTGTCCGATTCGTGTTCGATATGCCAAATCCAGTAAGAGAAATGTTTATTTTCCTGACCCCAAAAGCGCCCTTAATATGGCAGCAGTAAGAAGGCAAACAAGCAGTGCCTGATAAAATTTCATGGCCATCCTAGGCTGCCAAAACGAAGAAAGACTAAAATGACTGTACTTTCAATGCACGTACGCTGGCATCAGAAGCATATATTGAGGATCTGATGCTGCAAGCGAAAAAGATCAAGTACGACATCATTGGTCTGACTGAGACGAGGAGGCATCACTTGCATCATGCTGTATTTGACACTGGAGAAGAATTGTTCCTTGGAACATGCAACGAAAAGAGGCATCGGTAGCGTTGGTGTCCTTGTCAACACGAACATGGCCATAAACATTGATTCATTTGAATGCCTAACAAATCGAATAGGACGATTACACTTGAAGAGATGTGGCCCACTGCCAGCAATTTCTATCTTCATTGTCTACGCACCAACATCCACATACAAAGAAGATGAAATTGAGAAATTCTACATGGAATTGGAGGAGCTCTATAAAAAAGATCACACCTTCTACAAGATCATAGTCGGTGATTTTAATGCCAAGATAGGACCAAGAAGATCAGCTGAAGAACTCCACATCTGGACCCATGGCCTAGAATGGAACGAACAGGGTGAGAGACTATCTGAGTTCATCATGTCCACCAAGACCATTCATGGGAACTCACAGTTCCAGAAAGCTGAAGCGAAACGTTGGACATGGGAATCTCCTGGCGGACAGTTCCACAATGAAATTGACCACATCATCTTCAATCAACGGTTTTGTCTGATGTTGCTATCGTCCCCAAATTCCAAACAGGATCGGACCACCGTCTCCTTCATGCAAAATTCTCCTTCCTGCAATGGGGAGAAAAGGCTGCAAAGTTTAAGAAGAGAACTCCCAGAAGACCACCAACTGGGAACTCTTTGGCACCATTGCGACAACATGGGAAGATACCATCATTGACGACATCGATGAAGAATACAACCGACTGCTTCAGCACCTCCATGATTGTGCGAAGAATGCCGAGAGGTAGAAAGACACAAAAGGACGCCTGTCTTCAGAAACTCTCGAGCTCATTCGCCAACGTGGCAAGGCGCGAGACTCAGGAGACCAAATGCTAACATTCAAGCTTGCTAAACGGTGCAGAGAAGCGATAAAAGAAGACCTCAAAGACAGAAGAGCAGAAATACTGGAAGATGCAGCAGAAGCCAGGAAAAGCATTCGCACCACTCGCCTGTCCTTCGCTAACTATAAGACCAAGATGACTGCCCTCCGCTGCCCTGATGGATCTATCACATCTTCCAGAAAGGCAATGGAGAAGATTATCCATGACTTCTACTCAAATCTCTTTGATAGCCACATCCACCTGCCCACATACCAAATTCCACAGGATGGATATGTCATTCCCAACGTTCTCCCTTCTGAAATCCGACATGCCATCTCGTCGGTAAAGAAGGGAACATCACCAGGCCCAGACAAAGTCAGACCCAAACACCTGAAGAATCTGCCATTGGTACTCATCAATACACTAGCTCTGCTTTTCACATGCTACCTGTCTGAATGCAAGGTGCCCTCCCAATGGAAAACCAGCAGGACAGTTCTACTGTTCAAGAAGGGAGACATTCACAACATCGGGCGGCTATTGCCCCATCTGCCTGTTGTCTGTCATCTACAAGCTGTTTACACGAGCCATCCTGAACAGGATTAGCAGAACACTAGAGAAGGACAACCATGCGAGCAAGCAGGCTTCCGGAAAGGATTCAGCACAATCGACCATATCCACACAGTAACCAAGCTCATTGAGGTTTGTAGGGAATACAAGATGCCGCTCTGTCTCACGTTCATTGATTTACAGAAAGCCTTTGATTCTGTGGAGACTGAAGCAGTCATCGAAGCCCCTAGCCAAACAGGGTGTTCAAACCCAATACATCAAGATCCTTCGTGAGCTGTATTACGGATTCACCACCAGGATCTCACCATTCTACAAAGAAGTGATCATTAATGTGAAAAGAGGGGTTCGACAGGGTGATACCATTTCACCAAAACTCTTCAGCGCCACCTTCGAGAACATCATGCAACAATTAGAATGGGAAGGAATGGGAGTGAAGATAGATGGTCGGCAACTACACCACCTCCGCTTCGCTGATGACATTGTTCTAATAACACCAAACATTAGCCAAGCGACACAAATGCTGGCTGACTTTGACCGAGAATGTGGAAAGATAGTTCTACAGCTGAGTCTAAAGAAAACTATGTGCATGAAGAATGAACTAGTTCCAGAGGCCCCATTCACTCTCAGTGGAACAAACATCTCTGAATGCAGCAGTTATGTGTACCTAGGTCGAGAAATCAACATGATGAATGACCTAAAACCTGAGCTGCGCAGGAGGAAGAGAGTGGCATGGAATGCCTTCAAAGGCATCGAAGAAATAGCTAAAAGGACAAAGAACCTCCGGCTCCAGGCACATCTCTTTGACTCCACTGTTCTCCCTGCCTCAGAGACCTGGGCCCTACGAAAGCAGGATGAGAATGCTATTCGGATCTCCCAGAGAGGAATCGAAAGAGCTATTGGAATATCATGCCTCACTCAAGTGAGAGAAGGAATCCGGAGTTCTGACCTCTGTCGCTATTCCAGAATCAGGGATGCTGTCTCGTTTGCCAAGGCATCGAAAATCAGATGGGCAGGACATGTAATGCGATTTGGAGACAACCGCTGGACTAGAGCCATTACTGACTGGATCCCACAGGATGTCAAAAGATCACGTGGCCGGCCACCTACAAGATGGTCAGACTTCCTTGTAAAGACCCTGAAGGAATGGTTTGAGGCTCTTCATATTCCTGAATCAACCAGATGCCATTGGGCTACATTGGCACGTGATTGGGTCCAATGGAAATGTTACTGGCGCCCGCTCGAGCAAATCGATGAATAATGGGATTCAAGTGATCAAGTGATCAAGTGACGGAGATCTTTCTTTACCATCTTTACCACTGCCATGTTCGCTGCTCTCAACAAGGACTGCCAGTGGGACGACCTGGGCACAGGCCATGTGTCCTCCGGATACATGGAGCGGCTGAAGGATATGACCTGCTTCTCAGGGCGGAGAGCGACATCACACTCAGCTATGCTCAGGGGTTACTCCTGGCTCTGCACTCAGGAATTACTACTAGCAGTGCTTAGCCCAGCAAGCTACTAAGAGTATCTCGCCCACACGGCAGAGCTTGGCAAGCTGTCCAATGCGTATTTAATATGCCAAAACCAGTAATAAAACATGTTCATCTTCCTGACCCTGAAAGAGCCCTTAATAGGGCAGCACTAAGAAGGACGAACAAGGAGGGCCTGATAAAATTTCAGGGCCATACTAAGCTGCCAAAACGAAGAAGGACTAAAATGACAGTCTGTACTTTCAATGCATGTACACTGGCAACGAAAGCATATGTCAAGGACCTGATGGTGCAAGCGCAGGTTATGTTAAGACTTAAAAATAACAGTATTGTAGAGGGAATTGTGGCTCCTCCCTCAGGGAGGTCCCTAGGCCCCAGACTCAAGGGACCTCCGATGGATTCCATGGCCTTAACATTACCTGGGGGTTAGGGAATGACCATGACAGCAGAAGCCTACTTGGGGGGTCAGGGGACCGACGAACAAGGCAGTGTTAGGGTCTGGCGTCGCAAGTTCTTAGAAATCACAAAGAAACTAGCCGGCAATGCAAAAAGCAAGCAGAGTTTACTTAAGCCAGTTAGCTGGGGTCAGGCTCTCAGGCACGCAGTCCAAAACAAGACCCCCGAGTAAGGGGAAACTTTAGAGTATATAGCCACTTTTAGCATCATAACCAGCAAACTTAAATTCAAAGAAAAACATAACTCAAGGAGAAACACAACTCAAGTTGCAGAGACAAGTTATTTTGACATCTTGGGATGTTCTAAATGTTAGTACGCCCTGCCTGCACCCAAGCGGTTCCCATAGATAAAACAGATAGGCTGCTGTTTTTCTTCTGCCCAGATGTCCTTCCCAACGCCAAATGGGGGTAATGGTCAGCCTTCAGTAACTTTTCACAGCTACTGGAAGCCCTTTGTCTCATTGAAACTGCCTGCCGTTTTGCTTACCTGACAGCAGCAGAAGCAGCTGCCTAGCTGGGTCCCCAGCAGGACTCACTGTCCATTAGGGTCCCCAGCCTGTGTCCTGGGGCAACACCATTTCCCCTGACCTCTCTGAGGAATAACGAGCCAGGCTGGAGGTTCCCGAAGGTTATTCTCTAATGTTTACTTTGTTTCATCTCTTTGCTTGCCTCTGCAGGAATCTCTCCTGGACCTCTCTCTCTCTCCCCCTGAGGTTTCTCATGCAGGTCCTTGTTGGATGACAGGTTTAGCTAGTTTGGGAGCTTTGCTGTTTTGCCCACTCACAGCTTAATCTACTTAAGCCAAGTTTCATTCTAATGAGATCTCTCTTCTATGTACACACTACTAGAGGGTGTGGCAGTTACAGAAGTCACCTTGACTGAATAACTTCTGATTTATACATCTACTAAGACTTCTATGTTTTCTAGATTGGGCACAGCTCCTCTTTATACCTACTGCACCCAGCGTGGAACAGATAGAATTTACCAGGAGACTACGAATTTACCCTGGCTACGTTGAGACTATAGGAAGATTATAGGAAGGATCATACTTGCTCTCAAGAAGGCAAGTGTGACCCTTTCAGTATATGGAGAACAAGATACTCAGAATCACCCTGTGCAGAAAATAAATAAAAAGGACCTTGTGGGTACCATCTAGATTACATGAAGCTCATGAAATGAAGATGTATTACTTTATACCAGCTCTCTCTCTCTCTCTCTCTCTCTCTCTCTCTCTCTCCAGTGTTTTACATAAGAGATAATCTCAGAAGAAGAGATTAGTCCTTGGCATAAACTTTGTTTATACCTGCAATAGGGTGTGGCACCACCCTTCTACACTCTGTTTAGGGTTCTTTGTTGACAGGACCCTCCCTGGATTACTTCCATGTATATAAGGGGACTGACTTGAGGCCCCTTGGCCTTTTGCTCCTTCTTTTGGGTAGAGTTCCTCTCGGGTGAGACCCTCTCTTTGGTGGGAGACTTAGGCTCTTTTGTATGGTCTAAGTTTGGACCAGAACTAGAGTTCTTTCATTATATTGGATTGCTGTGGAAGAGCTTTTGTACCATTAAAAGCCTTTTTTAGAACTGCACCAGACTCGTGAGTTTTCATAAGTTCCCCGGCGTCCTCGGAGGTAGAAGACAACTTTTGTCCTGACACTGTGGGGGAACCCAGCGGCATCCCCGGCAGGCCCTCTCTTTGGGGTGCTTGTGTGGGCTCCTCTTGTTAGGGCCTCTTCCGGATGTCTTTGTTCAAGGTTTCATGCTTCTGGTCCTCTCCCAGGACGTCTCCTGTCAGGATCCGTTTCCTTAGGTCCTTTCTGCTCAGAGCTTTTCTCTTCAGGGCTTCTTTTATTGGATTCCTCAACTATGTCCCTATTTCCCGAGTTACCTTGATTCTTCTTTTGCTACTATGTCTTGTGCCTTTGAATCCCTATGTAATTCTTTGAGTTCCTCCGTGTTGCCCTGCTGCAGTGTTGTCCTACTGCCATGGTCCCAATACTTAGTAGCCCTGAAGCTCTGTAGCCTTGTAGCCTTCTGGTTCTGGTGTGAGCCCTTGGCCCTAGGCATCAGGAGCAACTTATTCTCCCTGGTGCTGGACATCCGGCTGAGGCACCAGGGTTCCCATGGCCTAGGTACTGGTCAGACACCAGCTGTTCTCTCTTTCCAGAAGCCCAACCCCCAGAAAGATCTCCTGGTGCCCCTGTTTATAGTCACAGTTAGGTGATCCCTGGCCTCAACTGTCTTAACAGACCCTGGGAGGCACTGTTCCTTTAAGATCCCACAGGGTTATCTTTGAAAATATGGCCCAAGAATAGTTATAAGTAGATTAAGATGGAAAAATGCACAGGTATTTAGTTTCAGTTGTCTCTCTACGAATGTTTGCCTTTGTCTACCAGGTATCCTGCTACAAGATCCAGGTTCATCTTCCCTGGTGCTTTTCGATAGGATACCGATGACATGGCTCAGGTAATTAAGGACTGTTTTTGGAACATGTTCTCCAGCTACGTTACATAGTACATGGTGGTTCTCACAGCACTTTCCTCTTGCGCTGAAATGGTCAGAATATCATTCCTTGTGGAAGTACTGAGGGTTGATAGAAGAACACAGGAAAGAAACAAATAAGACTGAACAATTATGTAATTTGAAACTGACCTCAATAAGCATTGAAATAATTAATGGTGTATCAAGGGCTAGACTACATAGACAGGAAAGTACATCAGATGTATAGAGGGTGCTCTGGACATGTACTCCTTTCTTTGATATACTCTCTCTTTCTCTCTGTCCCTCACTCTCTCTCATTATCTGTCTCTCCCTGTCTCTCTTTCTCTCTCTCTGAAGCAGCAATTGAAACTCTTCTGCTGTTGATTGTGATTTCCTTCCTTCCCTTCCTAAGTTACAGGACTTGATTTTGATCACTTGATCACTTGAATCCCATTATTCATCGATCTGCTCGAGTGGGCACCAGTAACATTTCCATTGGACCCTATCATGTGCCAATGTAGCCCAATGGCATCTGGTTGATTCAGGAATATGAAGAGCCTCAAATTGTTCCTTCAGGGTCTTGACAAGGAAGTCTGACCATCTTGTAGG
Organism: Cryptotis parvus; assembly: GCA_021461705.1. NCBI lineage: Eukaryota > Metazoa > Chordata > Mammalia > Eulipotyphla > Soricidae > Cryptotis > Cryptotis parvus. The sequence continues at coordinate 56,993 of JAJIBD010000234.1, forward strand.
TGGGCGGCCATGTGGGATCCAGTCGGTAATGGCTCTAGTCCAGAGGTTGTCTCCGGGACTTGATTTTAGGATCCATAAATGGAATTCTACTGTTGTTGGAGGACAAATTTATCTAATCTGGGAGCTTTGGTGTTTTGCCCACTCACAGCTTAATCTATTTAAGTCAAGGTTCATTCTAATGAGAACTCTCTTCTATGTAAACGCTGCTAGAGGGTGTGGCAGTTAAAGAAGTCACCTTGACTGAATAACTTCTGACTTACACATATACTAAGACGTCTGTGTTTTCTAGATTGGGCACAGCTCCTCTTTATTCCCACTGCACCCTGTGTGGGACAGTTAGAATTTACCAGGAGACTACCACCCTGGCTACATTGAGACCAGGAAGGCTATAGGAAGGCTATAGGAAGGATCATACTAGGTTGCTCTCAAGCAGGAGAGTGTGACCCTTTCAGTATATGGAGAACAAGATACTCAGAGTCACCCTGGTACAGATAACAAATAAGAAGGACTTTTTTGGGTACTGTCTAAATTACATGAAGCTCATGAAATGAAGACGTATTACTTTTACCAACTCTCTCTCTCCCCAGTGTTTTACATAAGAGATGTCTCGGGATTAGTCCTTGGCTTAACCTTTGTTTATGCCTGCAATAGGGTGTGGCACTGCTCTTCTACACTCTATTTAGGGTTCTTTGTTGACATGACCCTCCCTGTCACAAATCGGATTACTTTGGTGTATATAAGGGGACTGACTTGAGGCCCCTTCGCCTTTTCGCTCTTGGCTTTTTGCTCCTTGGCCTTTTTGCCTTTGGCTTTTGGCTTTTGGCCCTTTGCTCCTTCTTTTTGGTAGGACTCCTCTCGAGTGGTGGGAGGAGGCTTAGGCTCTTTGTATGGTCTAAGTTCGGACCAGAACTAGAGTTCTTTCATTATATTGGATTGCTGTGGAAGAGCTTTTGTATTATTAAAAGCCTTTCTAGAACTGCGCCGGACTCGTGAGTTTTCATGTGTTCCCCGGCATCCTCGGAGGTAGAAGAGAACTTCTGTCCTGACACTGTCGGGGACCTCAGCGGTGTCCCTGACATCTGGCGTCCCTGGGTGGGCATGACGGACATCATCTGGCCTAATCATCATCGGACAGAGATCATCTGCGTCCGAACTGTGAGTAAAATGATGGATTTCTCGTGGTATAGGTAAGTTGTATCTTTTATTGGGTCAGAACCATACATAGCCCAGTCAATGAAGTTCCTTTCTGAGAACTACTCTATCTTTTCACAAATCTTCTGGGTCCTTGCGATTCTTAAACTGTACCTTTGTGTAAGGACAATGTTTAATAGAGAGAGGGAAGAATGTAATAGATTGAATGCAATCTTAAGGGACGAGGTTTACACAGTGATTAAATAAATAAGTGAGAAACATAAAATTACAGGTAGACTGGTCTTAAAGCCTGAGGACAGGCTTATTAAACAGAGTTTAAAATTCAAAGAATTAGAAGAACAGGATTTAAAATTCAAAGAAAAATTAGGAGAACAGGAGAGTAAAATTATTAAACAAGATTTAAAATTTGAAGAAAAATTAGGAGAAAAGAAGAGTAAAATTATTAAACAAGATTCAAAATTAGAAGAACAGGAAAATGAAATTATTATTTTTTAAAGTATTTTATTATACCACCGTGAGATATACAATTACAAAGATATACAATTAAGACTTTCATATTTGGGTTTTGGTCATACAGTGTTCCAGCACCTATCCCTCTACCAGTGCCCATCTCCCACCACCAACGTCCCGGTTCCCTCCCCCTCCCCCAGCCCGCCTCCATGGCAGGTTCTTTATTTCTTTCCCTTTCTCTCTCTTTCTCTAGGAAAATAAAATTATTAAACTGTATTCAAAACTTGAGGAAAATTAGAAGAACAGGAAAGTTAAACTATTAAAAAGGATTTAAAATTTGAAGTAAAGTTTGAAGAGCAGAAGAAGGAGATCAGTAAGATAAGCATTATCTTAGAGGGAGAAATTGACAAACAGAGTTAGAATAGACAGACAGAAAGAGGAGGTTTGGAAGTTAGACATAAGATTGAAAGAACAAAAGAAAGAAATATATAGAAAACTTGGAAACTTAAATCAAGAAGTGGATGTATTACGCAGGGAGATTTCTGATATCATAACTTACCAATCAGGACCTAGAGCATACCCGATACTGAGGAGTGATCCAACTAAAAGCCATTCACAAACACACCCCAAGGCTGTAGACTTGAAAAAGGTGTATACATATCCAGCAAAAAAAAATCTAAAAAAGAATTCTAATGTGGCTGAAAACTTAGAGGAGGAACAGGGAAACCCAGAGGAGGCAAATTCTCAAACTGAAAATATCCCCAGAGTTAATACCTTCAAAGGGGAAGATGCTCCTCTGACAGATACTACAAGCTCTGATGAGGAAGAAGGGGAGGAACAGGTTAGCTCATGCAGGCCCCAAGAGCCTTGCAGTTCCTCTGGTGGTCAATCTAATAATAATCAAAGAGCAAAGCCCAGCAATCTTTCTCATGACCAATCTAAAGAGAAAGTAAAACCGATTTATGAAGAATTAAAAATTGAGTCAATAACCCCGTTCAGGAAGACTTATGATAAGTTTGGAATATCAAGTCCTATTTCTTTAAAATATTTAGCTGATTGGAGCCAAAAAAAAAAAAAAGAGTGGGTATTGTCAGACTTTGAAATAGTAGCACGTAGTTGTCTGAACCAATCACAGTTCATGCAATGGCAAATGTGGTATGCAGATGGGGTTAACATGAATATTGCTACTTTAAGAAACACAGAATCTGGCCATAATATAACTTTTGCCATGCTGAAAGGTTAAGGTGAATGGTGAGAAAAAGAAAAACAAGTGACATTACCTGAACCTGTTTTAAGATTTGTTCGGAGGACATTTTGAACTCTCATACCGGGCCTTTCTCTGCCTCAGGTATTCTCCCTGGTGGGTGCAGCTGACCAGGCAGGTGGCTGCTCATGTGGCCGCTTATTAATACTAAAACTAGGAAATTCAACAACAAGGGAAGAAAATATCCTCAAGAAAAAAGAAACAGTACGCTAAGGAATCTATCCCTGAACACCGCAACACCATGGGGGAAACAACTCAGATCACCAGTTCGAAGAACAGAAGAAGAAATCAACCCTGAAACTCAAAAAAGAATGCAGATGTGCATGATCTCTCTGACAATGAAATTAGAGAAGAAATTGGTAGGATGTTTAAGGAGCTCAAAGAAAAAATGGAGCAGATGTCCAATAAAATACAGGAGAACATAAATGAAGCATTTGAAAGGGCAGTCAATAAATTACGGGAGGAAATGAGAGCAGAAATGAGAACCATGCAAATAGAAATATCATTGCTTAAAAACTCAGTAGATGAAATGAAAAACACAATAGGGGCTCTCAACAGTAGCATGACAGCAGCGGAAGAGAGAATCAGTGAGACTGAAGATGAGCTGCGGAAAGCACTCAGAGAACTACATAAGATGGAAAAAGACCAGAAAACAGATCAGCAAAGGAACAGAGAACAATGGGATGAAGACAGGCGAACAACATAAGAATCATCGGAGTCCCAGAGGGACAGGGAAGTAACCCCAAGGAAATTAAAACAGTTAAAAACATCCTGACTGAAAAGTTCCCCGAGTTAAAGGACGAAGACATCCAGATCCAAGAAGCCCGACGCTTACCAGCAAGAAGAGACCCCCAATAGAAAGACCCCCAAGACACATTCTAGTCAAAGTAATGGATGTGATAGACAGAGACATAATTATTCAGGAGGTTCAAGCCCTTCATTTATCCATAAGATAGAATCATGGGAAGATGTTTCCATCTGATCTTTAGTAATATGCCAAGTTTTTTTTTTTTTTTTTTTTTTTTTTTTTTAAAAAATGGAAAGAAACTTGCACAGGTTTTGATGATCGTATAGTGATTAGTACTCTGCATTGTGAAATTTACATATTAGCAACTGAGGCTTTATAATTATCCCTAACAAGTCGATGTTAAGGATTCTCTAACATCTTTCTTTTACACACAGGCAATTGAGGAGTAGCCACATTATTTACAAGTTTTGTGTTAGAAAACCTGTGGCTGATAAACTTAACAAACATTCTTTTATAAGATGGTTGTCAGGGATATAAGAAATTAGCCAATTCTGACGACTGGGGTGGAGACAATAAGCATCTACTCCAATACAAATTGGTACACCTTCAACACCAGTTTCATTTTCAGAAAAAAACTGTGCCTTCTTCTTCAGGCTTAAAAGGACCTATGTTATCATGAGGACCAGGTATCCAAAGAGATTCATTATTATAAACAGGAATAACATCATCCTGCCACAAAACTGCTCATAGTAGGGGAGGATTGGGTATTTGTGCCCAATAAGTATAATTGAAACTGGCATTAGCTGACACACTTGAGATGATTAAATAAAATGTGATTGGAGTTAATTTTATATTTGTAATAGATATCACCTCCTTTGGATGTTGTGCCAATTTTTGGCAGTCCTTCCAGTATTGAAACTGGGCTTTATCCTTCTCCTTTTCTATTGGCTGGCCTTGCAGGTGTTTCTTTTGGACTGGGCTTCTCTGCATCATCTTCATTTAGAACATCTTGGGATGTCTCCTCCTGTTGTATTTCTGGTTGTTTTTTCACGAAGGATTTTGAGCCTTTTAGTAGGACACCAGAATTGCTCCTTACCTGTGGAGATAAAATCAAATCCCTGCCCCCCATATTTCTACCTAACCTGGTAACCATTTGCCAGACATGATGTCTTTATATAAGATTTTTTGTTTGACCTGTTTTGTGGTTTTATCTGTCACTAAAATTTCATTTTTTTGAGATCTCCAATGTTTATCAGCTGCAGAAGCATTTATTTTAGAGTACGATTTGCTCATTCGATAATTGCTTGACCAGTACTATTATAGGGAATAACTGTAACATGAGTAATAGAATAAGCTGCAAAAAAGACTTTAATTTTGCAGAATCATACGCTAGAGTGTTATCTGTTTTAACAGTATGAGGAATGCCCATTACAGGAAAAGCTTCTAGCAGGTGAGTTATGACTGCGTTAGCTCTTTCAGATTGGGCAGCTGCAGCCCACTGGAAATGAGAATAAGCATCTATAGAACGATGTGCATATTTGGTTTTACCAAAGAAGGTACAATAGTAACATCCATTTGCAGGTGTAATTAACTGTCAACTCTCTGGGGTTGGTTCCAAGAGGCAACTGTGGTGTATTAATTGCCTGACAAGTAGGGCACTACTTCTGCTTGAGACCAAGGAAGTGCAAATTTATTTCTTAATGCATGAGCATTTTGATGATACATACTGTGGGAAGCTTCCGCAGTAACTACTAAAGCCACAGGTTTATCCGCTCAATCATTGACACATGTTAAAGGACCAGGCAAATTAGTGTGAGCCCTTATGTTTACAATATATAAAGGATGAATATGAGCACGAAGCAATTGTTTCAATGTGGCAAACAATTTTAAGAGTTCAGACTGTTTTAAAGGTAAAGAGACAGTATAAATATTTTGTACAGTCCAAGCTGCATATTGTGAATCAGTGACTATATTAAGAGGATCTGAATAATTTTGCAATAAAGAAAAAATAGCAAATAACTCATTCTTTTGCAATGATTGATAAGGAGTTTGTAATACAACATCATTTTTTAAATGTATAAGCAGCTGTTCCATCTTTGGAAGCATCAGTAAAGAAAGTTACAGCATTATCTATTGGTTCTGAATGAACCACTCTTGGCCATATCCAATTAGTTAATTGTGAAATCTCAAACAACTTTAGTTTAGGAAAGATGTTATGTATTAAATCCAAATAACCGGCACAAGCTATTTGCCAATTTTCACCTGTTTCCCAGAGGGCTTGTATCTTTTCCTTATATTTTAACAATAATTTCTTTAGGATCAAAGTCAGAAAGCTGTACAGCCCTTGAATTAAACAAACCTTCAATTTTAGTACCATCTTTAAAAGTAAGCATCATACTGGGTTTATCCTCTGAAAGGGATTGTGTCCAAAAAACCTCAACATTCGTGCTGCCAGACCCTTGTTCCTTATCATAAGGAACTGACGGTTTTAGCAATACAAGAAGCTGAGCAATTTTTTCACCTTTGAAAAATACGTTTCTCAGACTTCACAGAAACAATGAGCATAATTTCATTTTCAAAATTACCATAAAAATTTCACTTGAACATTTACGCCTTTAGATTCCATATTATTATTGCCAATTACTAATCTAAATGATTAAGGGGCAAAGGACCATAGATATTAGTTGGAATTTCATAAATTTTGTTAGGAGCAAAAACAAATCCTGAATAGCTGGAATATCCAAAGCAGTACTATCCTTAGCAGTTTGTAAAGTTATATAAGTAGATTTGTTATCCAGTGTTTCAGATTTTGAAATGTGAATTAAAACAGGAGTGCCTTCAGGTTGAGGGGAGGGAGCAGACAGATTGCAGGATGAGTTATAGTTAAAGTTGCCACCTACCTGTCTTGTTTCAAAACTGCTTGGCTTCTGGCCACTGGATTCTGCTAGGAATGGGATGACCACTGTTCTGGGGGAACTGTGGGAATGTTTGAGGCCTTAGAAGAGGCTGAAATGCCACGCTTGCCCCCCCACCCCCTTCTGAAATAAAGGCGAGCTGAACTATGGGAACTGCGGAAACTGCTTGAGCTCCTTGAGCAGCCAGGTTTGTTTCTGGAAAAAAGGTTGAGTCCGTGGCCGCTAGGCTGGAATTGAGCTGGTGGACTCACTCTCCAACAGATCTATGAGAGTGTCGGTGGGAGAACCAAATTTTTTTGTGGGGCCCTGGACCGGGGCCCTTAATTCGTTTCCCAACTCCTCTGTAGAGTTGGGTGCAAGCAGTGACCCATTTCTATGCCTTTTGGAGTAGCAGTCCTTGGTCCTATTTCCCAGTCCTATTTCCCATTCTGTCCCACCTTTTGCAGAACGCAGAATCAGTAGGCTGGAGCAGTTTCTCCAGTCCATTTTCTTAGTACAATTTTTTTTCTGAAATATACTTTTTGACCACAATCAAAGCATTTCATTTGATTAGTATTTTTGAGTGCTGCAGCCAAAACTCGAGCCTGATATTTTTGCAGACCTAACTAGGTGACAAGCGGGAATAAAATCATCTATAGTATCTTTTCCTATCAACTTTGAGGCTCGAATTGCCTCTTGACAATCAGGTGAAGCATTTTCCAATGTCAATGTGGACATAAGTAATTCACGCACAGCAGCAGCCAGGACAGATTTTTCTAAAGTGTCTTGTAACCTGGCTAAGAAATCTATATAAGTTTCATTTGCTTGTTGTAATACCCAAATAAATGGAATTGGTTGCTTCCCTGGAGCTTCCAGATTATGCCATGCTTTCAAGCATGTATTACTAGTCAAATCTAAAATATCTGCAGGGATTTTAATCTGTTTTTATTTTATTCTGTTTTAAACCTTTTTCGGGAAATCTTTATGACTCCTCTCCCTACCAAGCTTTGAATTGAATATACTGTGATTTTTCCAAAACTGCCTATGCAATAGCTTGGCAAACGCAAGGAAGTAAAACATTAGCTTCAGCAAAATTCTCCAACAAGGCCAGAACATATGTAGATGTTGGGACATACATTGAAACATCCTGTTTTAGGGAGATGAGAATCTTGAAAGTAATAGCTTGATCATCACCTTCATATTTATTAGTTTGTGTATTTAGAAATTCAAGAGACAGGAAATGCCATAGCCTGAAGCTGTGGATTATCATCAAAAGAATCAGGAGTATTCATTAAGACATGCAGACCATGATTTAACTTATATTGATGTGCAGCTATAGCTACTTCCTGATTCTGATAATGGGAAGTTAGAATAGCCTGAACTTGAGGTTCACAAAGGGGGTTGTAAGGCTCCTGTAGGGAGCGAAACTCTGGTCACCTAGGCCTAGGCGATCTTTTTGACTTTTTACTTCACTGTATCACTGTCTTCCTCCTGTTCATCATCAATTTGTTTGAGCCTGCACCAGTAACATCTCCATATGTCCTGTCTCATGTTAGTAGAGCCCAAGGGCATCTGCTTTCTCCAGGAACATAAAGAGCCTAAAACCATTACATCAGGTCATGGGAATGAGGTATATAATTGTTACTGGCATTTGGTACATCAAATACAGCATGGGTAGCTTGCCAGCTCTGTCGTGTGGGTGGCATACTCTTGTAGTCACCTCTGATCTCAAGCATTTATTGATGAACCACGGCGGCACAAATGGCTGCACGAGCCGGGCTATGATAGGCTCTTCTGCTGGGTTGAGTTCTGACCAGAGGGATGTATGGATGTGGAAAATGGCAGCCCTCATGGAGTGGGGGGTCGTCTGGCTTCTTGTGAGGCTCTGCTGGGTGGAGGGCCAGGGCTAGAACCCGCCATTCCTCCCTGGTGCCTCATGAGTGGCTGGGCATAGGGGGAGCCGATAGCATCTGCCCCATGTCTGTGATTCGTTTTACTTAGTAGATCTAATTTCTTACGGAGATCATCAATTTCTCTCCAGAGAGCTGCCTCATGTGAAGGCACCTCTGTTTCTGTATCAGAATCAAAACTATCACCCTGTGAGGCTGCCTGCCTTATTTCAGTGGTAGGATTTACCAAGGCAGGTAATGTTGACAATGGCTCTCTAGGGGGTAATTCAAGCTGACGTGTGGTTGGTTCTGCAGGCAGAGGCACCAGGGAGGGGAGGAGAAAGGAGAAAGTTGGGCGAGAAGAAATTATGTCCTCTTCCTCTGAATCAGTTTCAAATGGCATTAAAGCAGAATTAATACAAGTGTGTGCACCCCATTCTTTTGCGGGGAGTATTTCCCCTTTCCTATGGGCAGCCTTAAAACCTTCCCAACGCTTTTCCATATTTAGGTGGAACTGTTCCTTGCTCTCCAATTCAAACCAGTAGCAATGCTTCTGTGTTCTCTTAAGGAGACCTTTTAAAACACACTCTTTCAACGGCAGTCCAGCTGCCTTAGTGAGAATCATAAGTGTATCAGTATACATATCTAACTGCAACATGGAGTTTTCCATCGCAATAAAATTACTCCAGCTTCCAGGAGGCTATGCAAACCCTTTGCAACTTATCTCCTCCTATTCCAGTCTGTAACCCGTGTCTCAACTTTGGACCTGCCCCACGTTGGGTGCCAGATGAAGCAGGAATGTCCCGTCGGGTCAGAGGCACAGAGATGAGACTCCACGCACAAGACGTATTTCCATTAATATTTTTAATAATCACCAGCCGGAGGGGCAGCAGCTTTCATCTTGGTGGCTAACTGGCTGCAGCTGACTGACTGTCGCTAAATGACCAGAGCGCTGACCACAGCTAACTGAGGAAAGCTGACTGACGAGAGATGACTGACTCTCAAACAAAGACCCCAATTTCCTTCTATGCTAACAGAACAAAGGGCAGTAAAACTTAGAGTTAAGTTTACATCATTGACACTGCAAGAACATTTTACATTTTTTACCATAGGATTTATGTTGATAGGGAGGAGACACTCAGGAGACAGAAACCTGCAGGAGGTGCTATCTCAGTGAGGTGACATAAGCAAAGAATGCAACAGTTTTTTAACTTATCCTTCCTAAATTGCTACAGAATAGGAAGTCTTGTTCATAAGACTCCATCTAGGGCTAATTAGAGCCAACCAGGAAATGTGCAGAGAAATGACCTAGATAGCCTTGTCTGTGTAACTGCAGCTTGATTAACAGTCTCACAAGGGAATTCTACATACTAACTCTATTGGGAGATAGTCTGCCGAAGACCCTATGTATCTGTTAACAGGTAATATGCATCAGACCTTCGTTCGCATATCCTTAGATCTACTTACTCCTACAGATGAGTGTCCCTTTCTCCACAAATCCAAGGTAGTAGTGGTTGTTCTTGCTCTTTTGAATGTGTGCCAGTCTCTGTGTTATTGTGAGATGATATCTCATAGTTGTTTTGATTTGCACCTCCATGATGATTAGTGCTGAAGGGCATTTTGTCATATGCCTTTTGGACATTTGAATTTCTGCTTTGAGGAAGTTTCTGATCATTTCTTCGCCTCAGTTATTGATTTGGTTGAATTTCTTTATCTTGTAATGTTCTACCAGTGCTTTACATATCTTAGAGATTAATTCTTGTCAAATGGGTATTGGGGTAAATATCTTTTCCCAATCCTAGAGCTCTTTTTTATTGTGGTCACTGTTTCTTCTGAGATGCATAAGCTTCTTAATTTAATGTAGTTCCATTTGTAAGGGTTGATCACTTGATCACATGACATCCCTTTATACATCCATTTGCTCGAGCGGGCACCAGTAACATTTCCACTTAACCCTATCACGTGCTAGAGTAGCCCAATGGCATCTGGTTGCTTCAGGAATACAAAAAGCTCAAACCGTTCATTCAGGGTCTTGACAAAGAAGTCTGACCACTTATAGGTGGGCGGCCACGTGATCTTTTGACATCCTGTGGGATCCAGTTGGTAATGGCTCTAGTCTAGCGGTTGTCTCCAAATCGCATTACATGTCCAGCCCATCTGATTTTCAATTCCTTGGCAAACGAAACAAGACTCCCTGACTCTGGAACAGTGACGGAGGTCAGAACTCCGGATTCCTTCTTTCACTTGGGTGAGGTGTGATATTGCAAGCATAGATCTTTCAATTCCTCTTTGGGAGACCAATTAATATTCTCATCCTGCTTTCGTAGTGCCCAGGTCTCTGAGGTATATGTTAATGAAGGGAGAATGGTGGAGTTGAAGAGATGTGCATGGAGCCAGAGGTTCTTTGTCTTTTTAGCTATTTCTTCAATGCTTTTGGAGTCAATTCATGCCACTCTTCCTCCTGTGCAGATCAGGTTTTAGGACGTTCATCATGTTGACTTCTCGACTTAGGTACACATAACTGCTGCATTCAGAGATTTTGTTCTATTGAGAGTGAATGGGGCCTCTGGAACTAGTTCATTTTTCATGAACATAGTTTTGATGAGATTCAGCTGTGAATCTTTCCACATTCTCGGTCGAAGTCAGCCAGCATTTGTGCCACTTGGCTAATGTTTGGTGTTATTAGAACGGTATCATCAGCGAAGCGGAGGTGGTGTAGTTGCCGACCGTCTATCTTTACTCCCATTCTTTCCCATTCTAATTGTCACATGATGTTCTCGAGGGTGGCGCTGAAGAGTTTTGGTGAAATGCTATCATCCTGCCAAACCCCTCTTTTGTCATCGATGATCACTTCTTTGTAAAGAACTTACAAATAAGTGATCATTCACTTCTTTGTAAAGAACTTACAAAGAAGTGATCATTTGTATCACTGGGTCACTGTCTTCCCGTTCATCATCGATTTGCTTGAGCGAGCACCAGTAACATCTCCATATGTCCTGTCTCATACTAGTAGAGCCCAAGGGCACCTGCTTGCTCTAGGAACATAAAGAGCCTCATACCCTTATATTTGGTCTTGAGAATCCGGTCTATAATTGTTACTGGTATTTGGCATATCATTTGTAAGGCATATCATTTGTATATTTTTAACTCTATAAGGTTATACAGAAAAGATAGTGTAAAATAGTTTTGAAATCTTAGAAAAGAAACTTTTAGTAATTAAGTACAGCATTTAATCATTTTTCATGAGTTATGTGAGAAATGACAGCATAAAACTTTAAAGCGCAAATAGAGAAATTATGCATTTAACCAGAATTTGCATTCTGATAGTGATACAGTGTCACATCTAATGTTTTTAATTTCCAGGTCTTGTACCCAGTTAAGTATACACTTCCTACGAATCTTGCTACTCTTTTATGTAAAATCTAGTTACATGGGAAGATACCCCCAGTATAGTGAGCCAAATCACGCATTCTGACATAAGAGTAATTATGGTTTGTGCTCTCTAAGGACGTAGTGAGGTGATTACGGACTCTCTGGCCCAATTGTAGTTAAGAACAAAAATTTGAATTAAGAACACTGAGTATTAAAATATTGTAGGGTTTCACTATTAATTTCTTGAAGTGCACACACACTTTAATATGTTCTTAGATTAATCAAATATTTATCACACGTTTTCTGACATCCGATCTATAATACTTAATGACTAGGAAAGCTTATAGCTCATCAACACCGTAAGATCCCACAATCATGGAAATTATGCTTTCTTCCAGAAGCAGACTCTATATTCCTAATTCGTGTCTTTAAGATAAAAATTATTTCTTATTGAGTCAGAGCAATAAGACAGTGGCTAGAACTCTTCAATTACTCAAGCCTTGCACCTGGGTTTGATTGCTGGCTTCCTATATGGCCACCTGAACTTAACGAGGAGGGATTCCTGAATGCAGAGCTAGGAGTAACCCCTGAATGATGCTAAGTCTGGCCCAAAATAATAAAAATCTTACAATTGGTTAAAAGTATTTTTTGAAGGTACCTTTGACAATATTTTTTCTCAGATGTGATACATGTGGCATGTAAGTTCTATCTATGGACATTCTAGTTTCACTTGTGAAAGGCTTTTTAGTTCACTAAAGAAAAGTGAAGTACTAGCAGAGGTGTCCTCTGGGAACTGTTACATACCCATAAATTTTTTTCCAGTAGAAGTACAGGTATTTAGATCAAAACTGAGCTTTTCTTGTCATGTATAATTTAGAGACTCTTAAAACAGGAAGGGCTGCTGCAAAGTCTTCAATTCGGAAAGATTTGCAGGGAGCAGATCAACAGGAACGGGCAAAGTTAGGGTTTGTTGACCCTACAAGGATCTATCTCAAAATTATACCATCTGAGAATTTGGCAATTCAGAGTGCTGCTCTTTCCTGCCCTTTACTCAACTATCGCATTGCTCTTCACTACTACCTTACCTCATTCCTCAATGAAAATGTAGGCTAAAAAGTTGGGAGACAGAGACAGACAGACAGAGAGAGACAAAGAGAGAAAGATAACTGAAGGAGAGTGAGGTGTGAAAAGAAACAAGAGAAAGAAGATGAAAGATGATGAGAAGATGCAGTGGAGGATAATACTTCCGGTCAGTGTTTGCCTTGCATGTGACTGACCCTGGATTCTATCCTGGTCAACTCACATGATTCTACAAGCCTGCCAGGAGTGAACCCTGAGCACAAAGCCAAGTCAGTCCTGAGCATCACTGGGTGTGATTCTTCCCAACAAATTAGATTATTACCAAATAAGTCCCTACATCGTCTTCTCTAGCCCATCCACCTAATTAACAGATGGGAACTCTGAGGCAGAGAGACGCCAAAGACATAGACTCAATTGAGACACCTGAAATAAGACATAGACTCAAGTGAGACACCTGTAGCTCAGAACTGACACTGATTCTATTATATCAAATGCCAAATAGGGAAAATTCCTTTCATAGGGATGCCATGGGACATGTTGACACTAGATGAAATTATTTCTGCCACCACCAGGTGTTACATCCTATTTCAGAAGGAATAAAAAGTTACTTGCTGGCACTATGGAGCCTGGTACTTTTAAAAGTAGTCTTTGATATAGTTTTATTTCTTAAACATAAAGTTTAAAGTTATTTAAAGAAAAATTTGAATAACTTTCTTTAGTTATTTAAAGAAAAATTGTGACAAGTTTAGGAAATTTTTCATTATTAGCATCCATGAAAATTGTATGTACCATATTAGAAATCTGTCTCTGATTAATTAACTCCATCATTTAAACAATAACTTTTCCTGATTTGAACCCAGTTGCAAGTCAAGGTTACCATAGCATATTTTAAGAGTTGGGGGAAGACATATGTACACAACCTATTTCCTACAGATACTATAACTGCTTACACATGTACACACAAACACACAGAGACAAATGTTCCTCACCTGACACTGGGAGGTCATGAGTAGTGAGGCCTCCTGGGAAGCTTTTAAGTGAAAATGAACAGGAGAAGAAAACATTAGAGCTAGTTTGTATTCATTTTCATCCCATCTTTAATATCTACTATGCATAATCACATTCAAATAAATTATTTAACCACACATGCATATAAGTAGAATGAATAGGTTTGTCCACAAGAGCTGCAGCAGGCCTGCCCTCCACAATTCACTAAACTTACTGAAATGCAAAGATTGCATCTTCAGTTAAGACAAAATTCTACCTTTATGCAAAATGTTAAAGTCAACAAAATGCTAATAACATAGAAAAGGACATTATAATACCCAAAAAAGAGTAGACTGTAATCTCTCTCCTCAACAGTTCAATCACGTTGTCATAGAAGTTATGCAACAACATAAAAATACTTAAGGTATGTGGTGTCTCAGGATGCCCACACAAAACATCACAGACTGGCTGATTTAAATAACAGAAATTTATTTCTCATCCCTTGGGGCTTGATATTTTACAGTCGTTGAATTGTGTTGAGTTGTGTTGAATTCTACAAAGATTCTCTCTCTCTCTCTGCCTTGCAATGGGCTATCAACTTCTGTGTCCCCAATGATGAAGAGAGTAGGGGGTCTCAACCTCCTCTCTTCTCTCTCATCTCCTCCCTCTCTTTTCCCTACTCCCTCTTCTCTCTCATCTCTTCTGCACTCTTTCTCTTCTCGCTCTGTCTATATTTCTCTATTTCTCTCTCATCACCCAACCTACTAAGGGTAAACCTATCCTCTTAGCCTTATGACCTTGTTGAATTTTGCCTTAATTACCTCCATAAACTTGAAGAAAATCTTTCACACTGATAGTCATGGTATATGGAGTGCCTGCAAATCACGACATGGTTTTCTACCCTTGACATCCTAATATCCATGTATATCCATGTAATATTCATGTACCTATCTGTCCAAACATGAAATTTTGTTCAGTAATTTCTTCAGGTATATTTCTTCCATCTTTTTTTCTATTTATTTTGTTTTTATATTAGGTTTTCATGAGTGCTGTTGCTGCACCAGTGCTACAGCTGACAGTGCTGAACCCAGGGCCCTGTGCATGCTGAGCAATGTTCAGCCCTCCGAGCTCTCTCCACAATGCTGCCTTTCCTTTCCATTCTTTTCCTGGTTGTTTCTAAATTCATTTTAAGAAAGTAAAAAATAGGGGTTTTATGTTCCAACTTTAAGTGATAAAATTTTTTTTCTTATATTAATATCTGACTCTCTACCACTGAAATTACTAGTGCTGTTCTTTCTGAAATGTCTTATAATGGTTAGCACTTTAACATTGCAGATTTCTTCATACAATGATGTCTAGTATTCATACTTCTTCATACAATGATGTCTAGTATTCACCTTTTGACTTATCATTTATGTAAAATGTGTATAATTTAATTTGCATGTAGGAATATAGAATATATTTTTAAAATTTTTTAAGTGTTGTCTCTTAGCAAAGTACATGTTCTCAGTAATTTAGTCCAGCCACAACTTCCTGTTGTTGGAAGTTTTCTGCTTATTTTTCAGAGTTTTTGTAGGTTTTATTTTGTATCACTTGATCACTTGAATCCCATTATTCATCGATTTGCTCGAGCAGGCGCCAGTAACATTTCCATTGGACCCTGTCACGTGCCAATGTAGCCCAATGGCATCTGGTTGATTCAGGAATATGAAGAGCTTCAAATTGTTCCTTCAGGGTCTTTACAAGGAAGTCTGACCATCTTGTAGGTGGGCGGCCACATGATCTTTTGACATTCTGTGGGATCCAGTCGGTAATGGCTCTAGTCTAGCGGTTGTCTCCAAATCGCATTACATGTCCAGCCCATCTGATTTTCGATGCCTTGGCAAACAAGAGAGCATCCCTGATTCTGGAATAGCGACGGAGGTCAGAACTCCGGATTCCTTCTCTCACTTGAGTGAGGTGTGATATTCCAAGCATAGCTCTTTCGATTCCTCTCTGGGGAGACCCGAATAGCATTCTCATCCTGCTTTCGTAGGGCCCAGGTCTCTGAGGCGTATGTTAATGCAGGGAGAACGGTGGAATCGAAGAGATGTGCCTGGAGCCGGAGGTTCTTTGTCCTTTTAGCTATTTCTTCAATGCCTTTGAAAGCATTCCATGCCGCTCTCTTCCTCCTGCACTGCTCAGGTTTTAGGTCGTTCATCATGTTGATTTCTCGACCTAGGTAGGCACATAACTGTTGCATTCAGAGATGTTTGTTCCATTGAGAGTGAATGGGGCCTCTGGAACTATTTCATTTTTTCATAAACATGGTTTTCTCTACATTCAGCTGTAGACCTATCTTTCCACATTCTCGGTCGGAAGTCAGCCAGCATTTGTGCCGCTTGGGTAATGTTTGGTGTTATTAGAACGATGTCATCAGCGAAGCGGAGGTGGTGTAGTTGCCGACCATCTATCTTCACTCCCATTCCTTCCCATTCTAATTGTTGCATGATGTTTATTTTGTATATTTTAAGAAAACACATTTTTACTGTTATTCTGGATCATTATACCTCTCTATCATTAGGTGAGTTTTGTTAGTCATTCTATTAAAATCTATCAATTATCAAAAAATGATTCTCACATATTCCTGTATCGTTGTTCATTTTTGTTCTTATAATTCTGTCAGGTTGCATAAATCATTTATCTAGACTACATAATTTAGTAAATATATATATATATATATAAAATATCTGAATCTAGTATCACATCCATGTATTGAGGCATTTCAATTATTTGCTTTGACTTCTATTTACTTTAGTTTTATAGAGTGATCTCAATCTTCCTTTAGTTAATGATTGATTTTGTAATTGTCCATTGCTTCCATTTAAATTTCTCTTATAAAAGTACATCACTTGTATCACTTGTCTTCCCATTGTTCGATTTGTTCAAGTGGGTACCAGTACCATCTCCTTTCGTTGGGAATGTGGTTCATTATTGTTACTGTTTTTGGCATATTGAATACACCACGGGTAGTTTGTAAAGCTCTGATATCTCTCTGGGTTCATCCCAGGGTGCCCAGACTTTTTCTTTGTCAGATCATCAACCATCAACCTGGTTTCTCTTCAGGACACATAAAAGCACATATGTTTATTTCTTTTTATCTACCTTGACAGTTTTTCAAAGAAACTTCTTTAGGTGCAATTAACTTTCATGTTAACTGATGTTTATTTCTACCTTCCTTGTCTTTACCATCATATGTGACATATGCATAGCACTCATGTTCCTCTGCTTTCTACTTTATAAGCTCAACTGTGCATGTTTGTCATTAATTTTTCTTTGGACTTATTCAGACTGTTAATATACCATTTAAATTCTTCAGAATTACAATAGTGTGTTTTTATTGCTTATCCTCTTCATTTATCTATTAATCAAACAGAGATGCCCTTTGAGAGGGTCACAGGTGGGGGGGGGGTGGCAGGGGGGAAACTGGGAACATTGGTGTTGGGAAATAGACACTTGTGCAGGGATGGATATTCAAGCACTATATGATGGAAACCCAATACTGAATAACCATGCAACTGTATATCTCATGGTGGTTCAATTCAAAGAAATAAGATGGGCTTCTTTTCAATTTTTTCTTTCTGTGCATACACTTGTGAGCAAACACTGCTCCTGTATAGATAATCAGAAAAATATTTTTCTCTTCCAGATTCTCTATATGCTGCAAATAAGCCATCCATCATTGTCTGCTGTAGTGAATACAGTCAATTTTGTTGTGGTCTGCTGCTGGGTGCCCAAATAAAATCTGGGTGCAGGGTCCTACAGGTTCCCTTTCTGCCTCTGGGGATTGGCAGCCAGCAGACGGAGAAAGACATGGGAATCCAGCAAAGTTTCAAAAGGCTTTTACTCTACTCACACTTGTTCTGGTTATACAAATCAACAATAGTTAAATCCTGGACATAGGGTTACAAGCTGGAACCTGGGTTTCAAATTCTAGACGAAGAGAAGATAGCAGCCACCATGGGTTAAGTCCCAGCGGGGAACAGGAAAGAGGAGAGAGGGCAAAAAGGCAAAACACAAGAGGGGCCAAAAAGAGCAGCCCAAGAAAAAGCAAGAAAGAAAGCAGGTTAGTTTTATATCCCTGCAACACAGACTACCCACTGCAAAGGGAAACAGTCAGGGTCAATTCCCCTCAGGTAATTTCTACAGGACTTCACGCAGGTCCTTTGAGATGTAATGGTGATGAAAGGCTGAGGTCAGAAAGACAGTGAATCCTGCATTTTCGTAGCTTTGTATACCCCTTGGACCAGCCCAGGATTTTGAACTACTTTTGCTTCTCTATGTAAATTGTTTTCTGTTGGAGGATGTGCTCTAATTCTGTACTTTTGACTGATACTTAGCATATGTTCAGAGAGCTGCTTTCTGCCTTAGGAATCTCAGGAGTAAACCACAATAAGACTATGAGCAGAATAGATTGATTTCATAACTTTTTTCTATACGAGAATATTTTTCTATGAGTCTATATTTAGCTCCAGAGACTCTCTCTTATAACCTCAAGGGTTGCAAGGGGGACACATGCTTATTGTTTTCAAGCAATCACTTGCTGACATTTGGATCCACCACTGCAAATAATCATGCTAGGCCAGAGACATGCCAGTTTTCCATTGGGCAAAGGAATGTGACCCTGTAATTCTATTGAAATTTGTTTATTTTTTTTTTTTTTCATTTTTGAGTCACACCTTGCTATGCTCAGGGGTTACTTCTGGCTCTTAGCTCCAGAAGTTACTGATGGCAGTGCTCAGGGAACCATATGGGATGTTGTGAATGGAACCCAGCCTAGGCTGCATGCAAAGCAAATGTCCACCCACTGTGCTATCACTCTGGCAAGACTAATTCTAAAGGCAAGTGAACAGTATTATTCTGATAGATTCTGGATCTTAGTGGAGATTTAAAGATATGCTGGCTATGGCAAGATATATATACATGATATGAAACATTATGCTATCCTCTATAAATTAAATTTATGAGTAGCTTTTTTTTTGGTTCAGGGATGTTTCCCTTACCCACAGTACTTTGCAAAGGAGATTCACATGGCAGGAAGTCAGCTCTAGCATAGTAGCATTTGTTAAGCTTGGTCCAGGAGCTCACCAGAGATTAACACTTGTATGTTATCTTTTTTGGACCCTTTGAGGAAAGGCAGACCCTGATCTCTTCAAGAAGACACCTGGCCTTGGCCCCAGGAAGCTCCAGCCATTATGGGCTGCTCTGGAAAAACCCTTGGAAGGCTTCTGAGGGATAGAAGAGATGCATGGAAGAAGAAGAGACATCCGTTTTCCATTTGACCTCTGGTGCAATGGTTCAGGTCCAGCACCCCTCTTGGCTGAGAATATTGACAAGCACGTGATGTAGGTC
>JAJIBD010000235.1:0-45790 GCA_021461705.1 Cryptotis parvus
GTATATATCTACTAGCTCTCTTTCTTCCATTTCTTCCTTCAGGGCCAATATTTCCTTGGTGAGTTTCAGTCTTGTTGATCTATCCATCGTTGATAGAGCAGTGTTGAAGTCTCCAACTATTATTGTGCTACTGTTAATGTCTTCTTTGAGGTCTCTTAGCAGTTGTTTAATGTATTTTGCTGGCCCCTCGTTGGGTGCATATATGTTTAGTAGCGTAATTTCTTCCTGGTGTACATACCCCTTAAGTAATAAGAAATGGCCTTCGTTGTCCCTTCTAACCTTTTTCAGCCTGAAGTCTATATTATCTGATACTAATATGGCCACACCAGCCTTTTTGAGGAATTGTTTGCATGGAGAATGGTCTTCCAACCTTTGACTTTGAGTCTGTGTTTGTTCTGATTATTCAGATGCGTTTCTTGTAGACAGCAGAATGTTGGGTTCAATTTTTTAATCCATTTTGTTACTCTGTGTCTCTTAATTGGTGCATTTAGACCATTGACATTGAGAGAGATTATTGTCATCGGATTTTGTGCCATCTTTCTGTTTGAGCTTGTTGTGCTTATGGGTTTGGTCGTATTACAGTAGACCCTTCAGTCCTTCTTTTAAGGTTGGTTTTGAGTCCATGAAGTTCCTGAGTTGTTGCTTATCCATGAAGTTGTGTATCTTTCCTTCATATCTGAATGTGAGCCTGGCCGGATAAAGAATTCTTGGTGAGGCCTGCAGTTCATTCAGCCTTTTCACAATATCCCACCATTGTTTTCTTGCTCGGAGTGTTTCATCAGAGAAGTCTGCTGTAAATCTTAGAGATGTTCCTTTTGTATGTGATTTCCTTCTTTGATCTTGCTGCTTTCAGTATTCTATCCCTATCTATAGTTTTTGTCATTTTTATTAAGATGTGTCTTGGAGTATTCTTGTTGGGGTTTCTTTTAGCAGGTATCCTACGGGCCTCCTGGATCTTGAGGCAAGTGTTTTTTAGTTCCGGGGAACTTCTCAGCAATGATGGCTTTGACAGTTTCTTCTTCATCAGGGTTTTCTTCTTGCCCTTCTGGGACCCCAATGATCCGTATGTTGTTTCTTCTGGCTTCATCCCGATTATCTCTTGTTGTCTGTTCGGTAATTGTGAGTCTTTTTTCTATCTTCTGGTGTTGTGTAGAGAATCTTTGGAACGGCGTCTTGAGATCACTAATTCTTTCTTCAGTAGCTATTATTCTGCTATGCTGGCTTTCCACTGTGTTTTTCATTTCATTTACCTCATTTTTAATATATGTCATTTCCATTTGCATTTTCCTCACTTCTTCTATCATGTCCTCTTGTATTTTATTGAGTTTGCATTCCATTGCTTCTTTGAATTCCTTATGACTCCTTAACATTTCTTTCCGAAATTCCTTATCAGAGAGGTTATATAACTCATTGGTATTGCTTGGCTCATCTGGACTAGTGACTTCACTCACAGAGCTGGATGGAACTTTGCGTTGCTTTACCATTTTGACTATTGTAGGTTGCAAATGTGGGGTCTTGGATGACAGGATAGTACAGTTAGTAGGTGTCTGGTCTGTTTGCGAAGTTTGGATGGGTAGCAAGGATGTAGGAACCAAGGTTCAGTGGCACCTCATGCAAGATAGGTAGTAAAAGGTCCATGCCGGTTTTGAGTTTTGGGATGATTACGGAAGCGCAGGGCCCAAGGTTCCGAGTGAAACCAAGGCAGTTAGCCTTGGTTCCCGTTGATGGAGTTTCCGCTCTTCCCTGAGGCAGTTTTGGGTCCGCGGAGACGCAGGGATCACGCACACACCTGGCGGGGGCGGAGATTTTCAGCCGGTCCCAGGAGCGCAGCGCCCAAGGTCTCCAGAGTGAAACCAAGGCAGTTAGCCTTGGTTCCCGTTGATGGAGTTTCCCGCTCTTCCCTGAGGCAGTTTGGGTCCGAGGAGACGCAGGGATCACGCACACACCTGGCGGGGGGCGGCGGAGATTTTCAGCCGGTCCCAGGAGCGCAGCGCCCAATGTTCCGGAGTGAAACCAAGGCAGTTAGCCTTGGTTCCCGTTGATGGAGTTTCCGCTCTTCCCTGGGGCAGTTTGGGTCCGCGGAGACGCAGTGATCACGCACACACCTGGCGGGGGGGGCGGAGATTTTCAGCCGGTCCCAGGAGCGCAGCGCCCAAGGTTCCGCAGTGAAACCAAGGCAGTTAGCCTTGGTTCCCGTTGATGGAGTTTCCGCTCTTCCCTGAGGCAGTTTGGGTCCAGCGGAGACGCAGGGGACACGCACACACCTGGCGGGGGGCGGAGATTTTCAGCCGGTCCCAGGAGCGCAGCGCCCAAGGTTCCGCAGTGAAACCAAGGCAGTTAGCCTTGGTTCCCGTTGATGGAGTTTCCGCTCTTCCCTGAGGCAGTTTGGGTCCGCGGAGACGCAGGGATCACGCACACACCTGGCGGGGGCGGAGATTTTCAGCCGGTCCCAGGAGCGCAGCGCCCAAGGTTCCCGAGTGAAACCAAGGCAGTTAGCCTTGGTTCCCGTTGATGGAGTTTCCGCTCTTCCCTGGGGCAGTTTGGGTCCGCGGAGACGCAGTGATCACGCACACACCTGGCGGGGGCGGAGATTTTCCTCTTCGATGCCTTTGAAGGCATTCCATGCCGCTCTCTTCCTCCCGCGCAGCTCAGGTTTGAGGTTGTTCATCATGTCTTTTTTTTTTTTAAAATATTCATCCATGGATATATTTTAAAAAAAAGACATGTTGTTGGAATTGTTTTTTTACTTCCTGCAATAGAGGTTATCAGTGTAAAAATGAGAGACTTGGAGAACGGGTTCATGGTTGCCAGGAATTCAGGATGTTAACAGGGAGGCAACACTTGTGGCTATTAGGAGCCGGGAGGGACAGCTTTGTGCTGATGGAAAGGTGCTGAGTCTTTATTGCACTGGTGGTAGAAGAATATGCAAATGATGAAATGATGAAGAGCTCTACATTTATTTTGTACTAAGGTTGGTTTTCTGATTTTGACGTTGTGTTGTACATTCAATATGCTGTATTGTACTGTTGTATTGTACAGGGTGTCTTGGCATAGGGAAAATTTCCACTTCCTCTTTGTTCAACTTCTGAGGGGAGTTGAACAATCAAATTAATGCCATTAAGAGAAAGGACTGCATTCAATGGTATATTTAATTGTACATGGAGAATATGTGGCTGTGGGTTCCATCTCCCCTTTACACCATTGTCCCTTGTCTGGCTACTCTAAATACCACATACTAGTGATATCATCCTGTGTTTATCCTTCTTCTGGCTTACTTCATTTAACAAAATATTTCCAGTTCTGTCCACTTTGCAGCAAATTGAATAACTTCATCATTCCTTACTGCCACATAGTATTCCATTGTGTATTTATACCACATCTTCATGATCCACTAATCTGTTGTCAGACATCTGGGTTAATTCCAAGTCTTACCTATAGTACTGGGTATGGCTATGAGCAATGGTGGTACATATGTCCTTTGAATGAATGTTTTTCTGTCCTTGGAGTAATTGCCCCAAAGTGAGATTTCTGGGTCATATGGCAGCCTGATTTTTAAGTTTACTAAGTACTCTCCATACTGTTTTCCAGAGGGGAAATGTTGAACCAGAGAACATTCCTACCAGCAGTTGATGAGAGTTTCTTTCTCATTACATCCCCAACAACACAGATTTTTCTATTTTTTCTGATATGTACTATTCTTACTGGTGTACCCAACTATGTATAATTTTGTAAATCATGATGCTTTCACAAAATAAAATGTAGAAAAAAAATAAAGTATAATTAAATTTGTTTAATTATAGTCCATATTTGTTGTGGACAAAAAAAATCCTGTTTATTTGG
Source organism: Cryptotis parvus (assembly GCA_021461705.1). Classification (NCBI taxonomy): domain Eukaryota; kingdom Metazoa; phylum Chordata; class Mammalia; order Eulipotyphla; family Soricidae; genus Cryptotis; species Cryptotis parvus. Next base: position 3,841 of record JAJIBD010000235.1, read on the forward strand.
GGGAGGGAGAGCTCCCAAGTGGTGCTCCAAGTCTAGTCTGGGGGCTCCACCAGCAAACTGGACCAATGTCCAGTGCAAGCAATGGTGGCGTGGTGCTACCGAGTGCAGAGGATGCCTGAGCCACCCTCACAGGGCTGGCTGCAGAGCTGCACCTGAAAATGCTGGTTAGACCACATAAACCCACCAATCCAACTTGGGTCAGAGGCTTGGGAAACATGTCCTCTAACCACTGTATTTAAGTTCTTGTACCCACTACTGATCAGTTCTGAAAGAAAGAATCAATGCACCTTTTTGAATCAAGAGTGGATGAAGCCTGAACTTCTGGGAAACCTTCCAACTCTTCTCTCTGCTTCTCTAGGCAGCTTGAAATCCACTCTCCAGATGCTAAGCACACATTGATTCCTTCGGAGCAAAGATTCAGCCACTGCCCAGGCCTGGTTCAGTGCCATCCATTCCAACGTCAGTGAGCTGCTCACTCGAGTGATTGCTGATGTCCGAGAGCAGCTGGGGAAAACAGGCATTGCTGGGAGCCGAGAGATCAGGCATCTTGGTTGGCTTGCAGAAAAGGTAAGAAGTATGCTCCCCTGAAATTCCCCCATTTGTACCTGGGCCTCAGCCCCCGTGTTCAATCCCAGATAGGTTTTTCAATATCTCACAAATTTCAGAAGACTTAAATGGTGCTGCAGGTGGGCTTGGCACCTTTGTGTATCAACACCATGAATTTAAACATTATTGTAACCCTCTTACTATCATTTAGTTTAAAAAAGTATTTTTCTGGGGCTGGAGTGATAGTATAGCAGGTAGGGCGTTTGCCTTGTACATGGCCAACCTGGGTTCAATTCCGTATGGTCCCTCTAGCCATGCCAGGAGTAATTCCTGAATGCAGAGCCAAGAGTAACCCCTGAGCAGAGCTATATGTGTCCCATAACACCCCCTTCAAAAATAGGTTTTAAGATCTTGAGCCGCAACAACTTGTTGATATCTCAATTTTTAAGCAAGTGCATTGTTCTCTATCAGCTCTTTGTGTGGGGCTCTAGGAGTGGGAAAGGTGGATGAAGATGAATGATTGCCTTTCCTTAAGGAGGACAGTTGTGTGGAAAGAACTTGGCCACATTAATGCTGTCACTGACTTCTTTTCCCATGGTAAGTCGGAAATCATGAAAGTCACTCTGCAGGATTCTCTTGGGAGTTGTCTCATTTCAAAGGATTAGGGCTTTGGCATTGTTCAAACAACTGATAACTGGCCTATGGACTTAACCTTGAGGGCTCAAGGACTCTGGGCTCTAGGGACTCTCATCTCCCAGGAACTCATTCCACAAGACAGTAAATGGGAAAATGATGGTTGTGGTAGCAGCTTCCCTGCCTGTGAGCCCTCTCAGCTGAAGCAGCCCGTCAAGTGGCACTTGTGGATAATGCTTGAACAGAGTATTTTTGGTTTATACCCATTCATGCGTATGTCTCAACCTCAATGTTCAACAATAGACAGACTATTTGGTTTTTCGCTTCTCTCACCAATTTCAGATGAACTTAACACCTTAATTCCTAATTGACCTTCCTGCTCCCTAGTAAATATTAAAAAAAAACTAACATCATTTCAGACCTTGTAGACCTAAATTACTCCTTTATTAAGAAAAAGACCTTATATCAGAAATCTTTCCTTGGCAAAAGACAGAAAATTCAGCTGAACTTAAACTGTGGAGGGGGCTGCACTGCTTCTGTTAATTATCCGAGAGAAAGTTGGGACATGTCAAGACCCAAAGATTCATATATGGGTAATGGAACTTCTCCATCTCTCTGTGCCTTGTCCACTTTGTTGGCTTATGCTTAGACAGGTTTTCTCAACCCAATTGAGTTTTCCTCTTAGTTGGTAGTTTCAATAAAATCCCAATCAGACCAGCTAAGTATAAGCATCACTGTCTTGCTCTCCCGTTGATCATCGATTTGCTCGAGCGGGCACCAGTAACATCTCCATATGACCTGTCTCATGCAAGTAGAGCCCGAGGGCACCTGCTTGCTCCAGGAACATAAAGAGCCTCAAACCATTCAATCAGGTCATGGGAATGAGGTCTACAAATGTTACTGGTATTAGATCTAGGTTGAGCCCTGGGTTAGTCCTGAAATAGCCTTATCCAAGCTCCAGTCCCCGAGAGATGAGGGTAGACAGATGCCTTGCATGGGAAATTTGACTGTTGGACAAGCAACTAAGGCTACATTGGACTACATTGATTCTGGAGCTACAAAAGCAACAAGCCTTTGCTTTAGAATGAAAAGAGAGTTGAATGTGTGTGACGTACATGGTTCCATATTTGGGGTGGGGAGATAGCCCAGGAAGTAATGTACTTACCTTACATGCAGCCAACCCTGGTTCAAATCACTGTCCATGAATGGTCCTCCAAGTACCACCAGGGGGTCACCCCCAGCAGGAATAGTGCCTGAGCACCACCAGATATAGCCTCAAAACACCTCCCCTGAAAAACAGAAGGAAAGTGTCTACATTTGCTTAAAGTCTTGAATGGACTTGAAGAGGTGCTTTACATTTAGGTTCTTAGCAGGAAATGGATGATCAACTTCAAAGGGTGATTGAAAAGGAATTAATGCAGGAATAATTTATAAGGTGGGATCATAGAAACCAGAAAGAGATGCAGGAACAATCCAGAGCTCATGACAGCAATAGGTTAGATTTTATGTAACCTAGGTTGTACATAGGATACAACACATAACCCTAAAGAGCAAGGATAGGGAGCACATTGCTAAAATCAGCAGAACCTGTAGCTGCAGGAGAGGGTCACTCTGGGAGCCATGGTCTCTGGAGAGAAACTTAAACCCCTGCCTGCTGATATGGTCTCTGCCTGGATCTTCCATTGGCCATGGCTAGAGGGAGGAGTTTTGCCCTGATGTACATGACTAAGGTCAGTCCCTCAGCACACATGGCAGGATAAAGGGCAGAACTTGGGCCTTCAGGGAGAAGATGGTTATCCCACACACACACACACACACACACACACACACACACACACACACACACACACACAACTTCTAATGCTCCAGGTAGCTGGAATGTTCCATCTGAAGTCTCAAAGATACTTTCCCCTAGCCTTTCATTGTCCCTGGGTTTGAAAGCATGATCATTTGGATAGTTGAGAATTGTGTCACTATTGATGATATTGAAAACTTTACCAAAGGTTCTATTGATCACTTATAAATCAGCTATTTATGCTGTCTCCTTCTCCCATATTACTAATAGTCAAGTAATCAAAGAATTACTTGACTAAATAAAATACTGTTTGTTTTAAGGCTATTGTTTTTATGATGTTATTTCAGATAATTATTATGATTATTTTAAATGTACTGTGCATTGTATCCATAAGAGCACTAACTAATTATCTTGGATAATTATCAGAAGCAAGAATGTTTTATATATTGCTTTCATCTTCAAAATATCTTGAAAGATTACCATAGATCAAGTACAAGGGTCAAATCCAAACTGGAGTTATGTTTGAGTAAATATTTAATACTGAATCCTAGTGTGGAGATACAAAAATGGTTTTTAGCAAAATGTTACAATGAATGGCAATTCTTTAATACTGTGGCCTTCTTATATCATCACAAATATCAGCAAATTCTCTTGGTATTTGTAAAGATATAATGTGTGATCCTATATATATTCAACTGTAATTTACCTGAAATTGATGTCCTTTGTCTTTTCATATACTGTTAATCTTTCATTTTTTGAATTAATAACAATCGTTGTAAGGCAAGTTTTGTGTATATTTAATTCATTTTTATATCTGGCCTTTACAGGCATGAACTAAAATAATAATGAAATAACAACATCAGTAAAGCCCCTTTTAAAATCATTTTCACTGCAAATCCTAAATCCTCCTCTGAATTGCATAAGAAAAGAAAACTTTATATTAACATTATTTTTCTCTGGGACATAGATGGTAAGAACAGTAATCCCTTAATGGAGAGACTGCAAGCAGTTGCAGAGATGAGAATGAACATGAGGGAAAGGAGTGGTGGAAATGAATTAATACAGCAGTAGGGAGGGCAGGACAGAGAGAGTCCAAATGGAGATGAAGGTGAATTCTGGAGGGAGGTGCCAAGCAAATCAAGTACCTTGGAAGCCATGCAGTTATGGAAGATCTTGAAAACTGGGTGGAGGGTTTGAATTTGATGCTGTGGTAGCAGGGAATTTGGAGGAGATTGCTCAGAACTGCAGGACACGTGTGTCCCTCACGACCCAGTTCATATGTTGAAGTCCTGATCCCTAATGCGATGTTATAGAAGCTAGGGCCTTCTCGTGTAAATAGGTTTAAATGAGGTTATGAGGGTAGACAGTCTGTTGATGGGACTGGTGGCCCTGGGGAATGAAGAGGTCAGAGCTGTTTCTCTGCCCGCACTGTGCTGATAGCTACAGTGGGCAGCCTAACTAGGAAGATGGTTCACATTTTAAACCACCCATTTTGTAATCAGATCACAGCAGCCTGAGCTGCATTCACCAATATCCGGGCTGATCAGCGTTCCCAACAGACAATGCGGTTCAGCAGGTTCTCTGGCCATGTTCAGGGCCGAAGACCCTCCCCCCAACCGATGGACAAAGGATCAAGATAACAGGCTGTAGAAAATATAAGGCTTTACTCTCTCTCCACTCACTCCTCACTCCGCCTAACTCTACACACACCACCCTACATACCAAGTCAACCTTTACAAAAAGTTGTGAGTTACAAGAGGTAATGGACCTTAATCAGGACAAAGTTTTTTCTTCCTGGGATCTCCCCCATCTCTCCCCCAACCCCTCCCCCAGAGATGGGGCTTGTCCTACTGGCAGAGGCCCAAGGAGAGTGGAGCCCTGGTGTATTGGTTAAGGCATACAGGAAATAGAGAAGTAACTTTTCATTTACAATACAAAGCTCAGGGCTAGCAAGTGGGAGCAGAGGCTTGTGAACAAAGGGTAATACTACAGCCACCTTAACTAGACTTTTCATTCTGCTGGTGACAAACCTGGAAGGTGTTTCATCTAATTCATGCACTGATATTCCCCAATGTGGCGATGCTGGCCTCTAGGGGTTCTGGAGTGGTGGGGTGAGGGGACTGAGGCTCAGTCTTAGCCTCCTGTGCCATGGTTGTGTCAAGCTGGAAGGTGCATTCTATTGGCTCCCTTAAAGAAGGTAGAATTCCAGGGCGGGGGCCTGAGAAAATGGGAGTGATAAGCAACAGATTTGGGAACCTCTGCTCTAAATCATCATATAGACGTCATGAGAGTGGACAATGCTGCAGCATATTATTTCTTGCATTTTTTCAAGAAGCCACCACGGTTTACCCACTGCGGTCATTAGTGCTCTTGCCTTGAATCCTAGTAACTCTTCTCTGAGCTTTGCAGTGTCATGGCCTGCAACCGGGCTGGAAGCTTTGAGCTGGAGCCTGTTCTGTGTTTCTTTGACTTCTTGGCCCTCACCTGTAATAAGCGCGGCGCACTGTGTAAACGCTTTGGGGGCCGGAGCAATAGCACAGCAGGGAGGGCATTTGCTTTGCACCACGGCCAACTGGGGTTCAATCCCGACATCCCATAAGGTCCCCTGAGCACTGCCAGGAGTAAATCCTGAGCGAAGAGCCCCTGAGCATCACTGGGTGTGACCCAAAAAGAAGAAAAAATTATTTGTCATGATCACATCTGACTCAAACCTTTAACTCCCTGAAAGCCCCATGTGTTTCAAAAGGGCCTATAAATTGCTAATGTGTACACTGAACTGTGCAATGTCCCCTGCTTAAAGCACATTTTTCAGTCAGTATTCTCCGGCTAATCCTTTTACAGTTATCACTGATGCGTTTCCAGTGGTCTGACTTCAGACTGGAGAAAGATTAATTCTCTTGCTACTTGTAATGATAACAATAAACCAAGAAATGTCAGAATGTGGACTTCTGGTTAATTCTCAGACATGGAGCATTGTCTCTGCTTCACCTGAGTATCTCGGTTTGTAAACTATTTCCTGTCAGAGTGAAAGCACAAAAACCAAAGCATACAAAATAAACCCAGTTGGGACCTCTGAGGTGCAAGTTCAGTTCCCAGCTATCCTTCTCTCCCTGTCAGATTGTTTCAATGGGAAAGTTTATATGATTGTGCCTCTCCGTGTTCTCCCAGAAAAGTTGTGCATTATGTACATGGTCTGTTTTGGCAAAGTCCTTTATTTAATCCCTAATCCCTCCGACAAGTTTGGAGAAGCAGCATTTAACACTTATAAGACTATTCATTCCTCCGATAAGTAGCACCACTGAGTTTGAGCCCTTTCTAACAACAAAACCCAGAATGATCTAGTAAGCTAATAAAGGGGTCCAGTGTACATGTGTCCCTACTAATGAGTTCCTCCAAAACCCCTGTGCCAGAGACATATCACATATCCAAAATAAGTTTCAAAATTTTGAAATATTTCAATGTAACTCAAATCCTTTTGATCTTATGAAAATAAGGGCTGTCTTTGATAATTTAGGCTACCATAACCAAGGAACACCAACTGTCTGATTTGTAAACAAGTCCACTGATCTTGACTTTGGAGATAATCATACAAGTAGACAATTCTCTTTTCATTGTGTCTTTACATGGTACAGTGAGAGAGACCAAGAGGGAGATAGACAGAGAGAGACAGAGAGACAGAAAGAGACAGAGAGACAGAGAGGGAGCCCCCTTCTTATGGCAAGAACACTAATTCTGTATAGGGGATTCACCTTCATGATCTAATTATCTCTCAAGGACCCCAGTTCCAAATACCCATCACATTAAGTGTTCAACATAGGACTTTGGAGAGAGCACCCACATTCAGTCCTCAACAAAAGGGAATCCACAAAGCAGAGTAGCACTTACTAAACTCTGCTTTTCTTATTCTGCCTCGTCTTCAACAGCTTTCAGTCCTCTCATGATACTCTTAAAAAAAGAAACTGAGAAGAGTTTCTTTCCTTTCGGTTCTTCCTGCATTTTCTTCAGCACTTTGAGCAGCTGAATCTTTCTAGTAAGGTTCTAGCCAGATTCCTCCTTTATACTCCACGTAATAGTCTTTCTCCCATCTCCTGTCCTTTCCTGTTTTATGCTATCTACACCCAGTGAACAGAGACTACAAATTTGAAAAAATATTTTTTGCTATTTCAGTTTCACACCTGGGGGTCATTTGGGACTGCTCCTGTTTTGTTATCAGAAGTACTCACTGGCACTGCTTGGGGGCCATATGTGGTGCTTGAGATTCTTACCAGGGTAAACAGGATGCAAGGCAAACACCTTACTCACTATAGTTATTCTCTGTCTAGCCCCTGAAATCAGTTTTTGATAGGATAAGTAAGAGGAAGACTAGAAAATATACATATACATTCAAAGCTAGCCTAGCAATTGATTTTGATAGTATAATTGAGGGGAAGACGCACACACACACACACACACACACACACAGCACACACACAGGGTCAGCCTTGCTTTGCAAATTTCCAGTAACTGCAATTTTCAGTTAAATACTATTATCTCAACAATACAGTTTGAATTTCCATCACCACAGTATATTAACTGAGTAATATACTGTGGTATATTACTTTCCTTTCTTCACTTTCCAGTCTGTCTGCATTTGGTCCCTACATATTCATTAGTTTATACAGACAGCAAAGGGAGTGTCTGTTTCTCCTTGTCTCTCAGTTTATATATGCATTAAACTATCTCTCTCCATATCTATCTATCTATCTTCTATCTATCTATCTATTTATCTATTTATTTATTTATTTTTATATTTTTATTTTTTTTTTTTTTTTTTTTTTTTTTTTTTTTTTTTTTTTTTTTTTTTGTCTGTCTGTCTGTCTGTCTGTCTATCATCTATCTATCTTGTTTTCTTCTTCACCCACCCATATCATCAATCTATCTTATCTGTTTCTGTCTACACCCATCTAGCCACTGCTTATACTCTCTGTCTCTCCTTGTATTGTCCATCCTAAGCTATCTTGTTGATCCATCCCTTCCCATCTACCTCTCCATCTACACTCTCTGTTTCTCCTTGTATTTGTCCATTCTGAGCTATCTCATTGATCTCTGTCTATTCCATCTACCTGTTTCAAACATGTACATATATATTTTTTCACATGGTTTCTAGGCCATCATTAGTTTTCAGTTGTAGGAATAGCTAAGTGTTCATCCTCCTGACTCCAAATTCTGGGTAAATATAATTCATGACATAGTTTAATTCTCTAGAGGTACATTGTCCAGCTTCTGATTAGAAGTATAAATAAAAAATAACACTGGCCTGAATTACAAGTATGGGTAATTAAGATCTTGACACTAAAATTAAGAGAATGATATTTTTTGAAATCTTTAAATGTATCACTTTACAATCTGCCTAAAATTCACCTGTGTAGAAATTTCCCACCACTTCTTTCATGGATAAAATCAACTCTCACCTGAGACAATTTTCATGTCTCTCACTTGAGAGATATGGAAAAGACTACAGTCCAGGCTCTGCCATCACCCTTAAATCAACAGACTGTTATGCTAGGAGACATGAACTGTTCATACAATTAAGTGCTAATAAGCTTTTGGTATAGCTTTAAAAAGACAGATATCGAATTCCTGCATGAATCATCACTAAAATGGAGCAAGACTGAAGAAAAACTGGCAAGAGTTCATCACTTATCTTCCTGCTCATCTTTGCAATTAGTGTTTAAAGAAAACGTGCCTTTGTGATCATAATTCAAGTTATCACCATCCTCTGACACTGCCAATAAAAATCAGAGGTTTTGAATAGGAAGATAGGTGGTGGCAGCAGCCACTATGAGACGACATTACTCCTTTGAACCACCTAACAGTGCAAGCTAATGACCTGCATCACTTTCACCATGGTGGCAATTGAGAGCTGCCCATGGGAGAGAGCAAAGAGTGCTGGGTGCTTTCATTTCCTTCTCCAGGCCTTATTCCCACAAGTGCATCAGGACCCAATTCAGTCTTTGAATATTATATATTTGATTTGAGACAGGAAGTCCCCTGTGCCTGGCTAAGAGACTAGCTAATGGTGCTCAACTTGGCTTTCTGCCTTACCTTCCCTCCCAGGTACTCCTCCTCCTCCTCCTTCTTCTTCTTTCTTCTTCTTTATATTGTATTATACCACCATGAGATAGACAATTACAAAGAAGTTCACGCTTGGGTTTCAGTCTTACAGTGTTCCAGCACCCCATCCCTCCGCCAGTGCCCATCTCTTGAAGTGGATCTCTTCCTGAAAGAATTCCCAGCTTTGATTTTTTTTTTTTGTGCTGGTCACCTCCTAATCACCCCTTGATGAGAGAAGGATCACCCATTCTTTGAATAGTATGAGGTGGTTATGCACAGGGCACCCAAACTTAGGCAGGTGGGGTTGGGAGCAGGTTATACATTGCATACATGCAAAACCCAGGAGATGGTCTTCACAGTCTGAGCAGGGCCTACAGGATGTTGGTTGCACCCACCTAGTGAAGTGAATTGTGGTCAGGACCAACATTATCTACAATAATAACTAGTGTGGTCACACAGGGGAAAATTCTCAGCAAAGGTACACAGATTCCTTGGGCAAGGGGGCAAGGGGGGGGGGGGAAGAGGGGAAGCACACCAGCTATGTCAGGGCTTACTCCTGGCTCTGCACTCAAGAATCACTCCTGGAAGGCTCAGGGAAGTGGGGGATCAAATCCAGGTTGGCCATGTGCAAGGCAAGCGCCGTAACCACTGTGACATCACTCTGGACCCCGTGACGCAGAATTCTTAATTGCCCAGAGGCTGTTGATGGCTTTGGCTACCACCTAGAAGTTTACTTTTATTCACAATCGGATTCAAATTCTCTTTATCATCCTGATATGACATATTCCTTCCTTCCTTGTATCAGGAAATAATTTATTTTAAATGCTTAAAGATTCTTAAGTGTTGTTTTCTGAATCCCTTAGCCTGCTTACAGTTTTGACTTGGGTTTGTTACTTTTGAGCTTTGTAGTACTTTAAGGGCTGGGCTGCAATATTGCAAGTGAATATGGCTTTCCATCCTGAAATCCCCTTCAAATTGCTTGACAGATTTTGTAAGCTGAATAAGTTCCCCAGACTAAGTGAGGCAATTTGAAGTTCGTTGTATTGGCTTGAGATTGATATATCAGTGTATCTGGAATTCTAGGACTGGATTAAAGAACATCCACATTTGGCTGTGCGTCGCATAGATAGGAAAGTAAAGTGGAACCTTTGAGATCCAACAAGACTTTCTGGATTACCCATACTCATTTTCCTGTCAGGATGATTTGGGGAGAGGCCATTGATGGTTTGTGTTCCTTTTTTTGCCATGCAATTTTCATTGCAGTGAAAAGGATCAATTCCTTATTTATGTTTATACCCCCCAGTGCTTACATGGAGTCTGGGAAACAGTAGGTGGGCAGACTCTGGGATTGTAAAGTACTTATCAGTACAGCAGTGATGCAGCAGTACGGCAGAGCTCGAACATGCTCTGGTAGTTGCCAGTAGACCCTTCAACACATTCTCTTAGATCTTTCTGTGTCCCCAGTGGTTTTGTTGGGTGGATTTCCCAAACACCTCTCCCTCATCATTGAGTTTTTATTCATCCTTCAAAAAAAATTGTCAGGTCATAACCTCAGTGTAATTTAGGGATTTCTTTACTTGGAGAATATCAAGTTTCCCAATTTCAAAGAAGATGCAGGTGTAGTGGTTTTTGAGAGACTCTTCTTCTAGGGATCATAATCACTTCTCACACCCCTCGTGGTGCTTCTTGGTCAACTGGGTAGGTAGTTCATTGTAAACACCTTAGGACATAAAATTGCTTGGGCCAGCGATATCCGGTTAGGGGACTCTAGTGCTGTACCCAGCAGTGCTAGGGTACATACTACGTGATGCCAGAGATTGCACCAGGGCAAACTGCAAATAAGGTTTGTGCCTTAACACTTTAGTACTAGCTCTCTGGCTTTGTCATTCTTTGTCATCCTTCTGAATAAAAAGGAAGACTAAAAGGAAAGTGGGCCATGTACTCAGGCTTCTAGTTGCCTTCTGTAAATAACACAACTCTTACAGCTGTCTTAACTTATCTCATGGTCTCTAAGAACCATATGAATTCTTTTAGAGCGTTAGGGCTTGAAGATACAGAGAAAATCACAAAGTATGAGTCGGTACTTTTTAACCATAATGAATGCAGCTTTTTGTTTTTAGATCTGAGACTAAAGCTCATTTCTCTCTGATTTCTCTGATTTTCAGTCCCTGTTCACTGCCTGGGGCATTTCATCACCCATCTAAAGAATTTTCCTGCAAATATATGATCCTTTCATGGTTTCTTTTTTGTGGGAATCATTGGTCTAGAAATTGAGATTAAATGTGGGGTTATAGATTGGAGAACATTGCAGGGGGGATATTAAAGGATAGAAAAGACTCCAGATAATGTGAGGAAGGGAGAATGGGTGAGTGAAACCTGGGCACACATAAGGAAAGGAATAAAATGGAGAAGACATAGTTTCTGCCATTCCAACTCACTAGCCAAAGTCACTGTAGTCCAAACTGGAATTGTTTGCTTCTCCCGAAAGACTTCTAAAATCGCACTGGCAATATTTGGTAACACACGTTCAGGCAATCCATTTATTCAGGCTCATGAAATATGTATCGATGCAGTTAATCTACTTCTACAACCTTCCTCTCCTGCTTCTTCTCCTCATTCTCCACTCCTTGTTCTTCTCTTCCCACAGTTGCACGGACTAAATCTGGTGAGCTCAAATCTGATTCTTTGAAGATGTCCTACACCCATCCTACATGTACTGTTCCCTGGTTAGTTCTTTACCTGTAAGGCTGCCCATTAGCCTCTAGGTTTGAAAGATGGAGAGATCAATCCTATTGATAAACCCTATTGGATTCTTGTCAGAGACATTGGTAAAGTTGTTGGGGATCTATACAGGAAAGATCAAATGTGTGGCCATGCCCATGTTTCACAAACACTTCAGAGGGATGCTTTAGTGTACACCCAAATCTGTCCAGATCGCCACACAGTAAGATAACCAAAAAGGCACTAGTGTCACTGTTCAAAATGCAAGTATCCATCCCAGCTTGTGTGTATGTATGAACACATTGCACAATTTAATTATATATGCCTTTGCTAAAAACATATGTCTCTGCTGTTAAATTCAAATACTGAAGGGTGGCTAAAAACTAGAAATAAGGTAGGAGAAAAAATATCTAATAAGAATCCACTGATTAGAGGAGGGACCAGTATGACAATGATAATTGGTTATGATCATTTTGGACAGGAATTGAGTATTGAAAGTAGGTAAGGGAATATATATGATAACCTTTTAGCATCTGTATTGTAAACCATAAGACCCAAAAGGAAAGAGAGAGTATGACTGAGAGAGAGGAGAGAAGGAAAGTGAGTGCCTGCCATAGAAGCACTTGAGGGGTATCAGGAGGGAAACTGAAGACATTGGTGATGGGAAATGTACACTGGTGAAGGGATGGGTTATGGAACATTGTTTGACTGAAAACCAATCATGAACAACTTTGTAGTGGTGCATTTCACTGTGATTCAATTAAAATTAATTAATTATAAAAGAATCAGGTGGATGACTATGGAGGAAATGGGGAAGGGCATACTGATGGGGATGGAGGTCCAGGGGAGGATGTTATACAGACTAACATCTGGAGCCTGGGCTTGGGATTGGGAGCTACCTGGATTTTAACCCCTGCTTGGTTAGTTGGATGACTTTAGGCAAGTTCCTTAAAGTCTTTGATCTGCAACAACTTTTGTGGTTTGTTTAATAGAGATATAAGCGCTTACGTCCAAGGAGAGTTTATTGGTTTAAATGAAATGTTTTAATGTCCACGGGCCTAGTATCTGGCACGGGACCTGGTGCAGAGCATCTGATAATTTGAATGCAGCCAAATGGTGCAGTCATTTCTCCAGTTTGTACATATAATTGGAAAGGTGACACTCATTTATAAGAAATATTTTGAAGAGCAAGTTGTTTGCAGCCCTTTATGAATGCTATTATTATACCCATGCTTACTGCTATTAACGTAGTAGAAAGGGTTGCCGTTGGTCCTTTCACCAGTGTGTTTTCTGATTCCCAATGGGCCAGAGTAAATCAACACTCTATTCTTAAATTATCCTTAACTTCATTTTATGTCCAAGAATGATTAGTTTTCAGAATTAGTATTTTGGGTGATTTTTCAAAAATGAAACTGAATTTGAAAAAGTATTTACATATGGGGTGGATATGTCTGTAATAGATTTACACCACAAAGAGAGCAGAGAGCAGGATGTGTGTGTGTGGTGGGCATCTGAGCTAGCTTCCTCTGAAACCATGTCTTCAGCCCCCTCTCACAGAACTGATCCTCAGCTAAATGACAAATGACTACAAGCCATTGGCATTCAGGATCACACACAGTAAAAACTGTATTAAACCCGTGAAGACCAATGCACGATAGAGTAGAAACAGCATCCAAATATGTACCTAGTTTTTGGAGGAATGCCCATATTGTTTTCCAAAAGGGCTGGACCAGTCAGCACTCCCACCAACAGTGGATCAGAATCCCTTTTTCTCCCACATCCACGCGAGCACCGGTTGTTCTTGCTGTAGCACTCCTGGGAATATACCCGAGAGACCGAAAAACACATAGCAGAAACACTATCTGTACTTCTTTATTCATCTCTGCTTATTCACTATAGCTAGAATCTGGAAACAACCTAAATGCCCGAGAACAGAGGACTGGCTAAAGAAACTGTGGTTCATCTACACTATGGAATACTATGCGGCTGTCAGAAAAGATGAAATTATGAAATTTACCTGCAAATGGATGGACATGGAGACTATCATGCTGAGTGAAATTAGTCAGAAGGAAAAGGACAGATATAGAATGACTGCATTCATTAATAGGATATAAATAGATACCAGTGTTTTACTAAATGTGGGAAATGGTAATGGCAGATTAAAACTCACCATTGAATATACACAAAGAGTCTTAAGTGATAAACTCTAAATATCTGCAGGGCTAGCCACAATGTGTAAAATAAGAGGGAGAGAGATGCAGAGTCAGAGAAAGAGACAGAGAGAGAGAGAGGAAACTGGGGTACCTGCTATTAAGGCAGCATGGGGGTGACCGGGAGGGGTGGGGTACGTTGGTGGTGGAAATGGGGCACTGGTGGAGGGATGGGTGCTGGTATACTGTATTACCAAGAACCAATTATGAACACCTTTGTAATTGTATGTTTCACGGTGGTACAATAAAAATTAAAAAAACAAATATGTACCTAGTGACAGTGATAGTGCAGCCTGTATAGGGGAGGAAGAAAAAATGGGGTTCCCAGGGAAAGTTGAAATTCATATGATATACAGATGTATAATTTTCACCAATACCCTATTAGAAAACTTGAAGTGATTGGTTCAATTAAATTACAAAACAACTTTTAAAACATTATATATGTCAAGAAATTATAACCTAAAAAAAAGAAATTGTGACCTAATGGATAAAAAAATTAATTTCAAGTAAAGACATAAATTATATTCATAAATTCCTGTTCTTTTTGCTGCAAAATATCAGAACTTAAAAAGAGCAAGTAATTCTAGAAGTAAGGGTCTTGAGACTTTTATAGAAACTAATCCATAATCAGGACCTGAGTGTTAGGTAGTGCCTTGCTGAATGCAGATTCAGTAATAGGTTCTGAGCAGGAACCTATTACTGAATGCAGATTCAGTAATAGGTTCTGAGCACAGCTTGGTATGGCCCAATACCCTCTCAAAAATAATAAAATTAAAAAAGGGGGAAAGGGAAGGGAGGGAGCTAGGGAGTAAGAAGGAAGGAGGGAGGGAGAGAGAGAGGGAGGAGGGAGAGAGGGAGGGAGGGGAAAAACTAACCCATAGAGTTGTAATTTTTTTCATCCATAAATAATTGCTGAGCATTTATTCATGAGTAAACACGTTTCTGGAAGCATTACAACACTCTATTGTTCTGAGAAAGTGGAATTGTAGTAGCCAATTTCTTCTGGCACTTGATTCCCCACCGTTTGGCCCTTTGCCATGTTATTTTCCTTGCACTTCATGCTTCAGGGCTTTAGCTTTGAATAATAACTGTTATAATTTATTATTATTTATCCATAACCCAGAAGTTATGAGCCAAAATGCAAATATAACCAGTCTGTTCTTTATTCCTCCTTCATCTCTTAGGTGTACATACTATATTTGCAGTAAAAATAATCAAATGTTTTATAAAAAGGTATCATTGTTTTCTTGTCCAGTCCTTTTATAAACATGATTCAGCACTTATAATTCATTTGTTCTACAAGTAAATGTTGAATATATTAAATATGCCGAGTGGATCTAAGAAAAATAATGGTAAACCAGGAGGGGGATGGATAATACATTTTAAAAACAAGCAATTCAGGAACCAGAGCGATAGTACAGTGAGTAGGGCATTTGCCTTGCACACAGCCTACCCTGGTTCTATTCCCGACATCCATATTGTCCCCAAGCACCGCCAGGAATAGTCAGGTGTGGCCCTCCTTTCCTCTCTCCCCCCAAAAAGCAATTCAGAATATGCTGTTCTCTATAAAGGAATGAAACTAGGGAACTGACTTTAGATCATTCATTGTCTTTACTATTGATGTTTACAACTGCAAGGCAGTGAGTTGGAAATACAAGAGTCTTCTCAAGGAACTCCAAATTCAATGGGGAAGATAGACATGGAAACTTATTTCAAGTGCAGAACCATACAGGCTAAAATATCTGCAGGGAAGGAATTGGCTCACTCACTTAGGAGGATAAGGAAAGTTTAAAAGATAGAGAAAAACTTTCTGGGCAGTAGAGAAAACGGTGATGACTTAGTGAAGCAGAGAATGCATGGCTTCATTTAAAGACAGTCATTAATCTCAGGGGCTGGAGCACTAACGACATACATTCAGGTGCTACTATCTTTCTTTGCAGCACCCTTAGGCATGTACTTTCACTCCTGTGCTGCTCTGGTGCATTTTAGAATTCTTCTTTGAAATTGATTGCAAAGACAGTTTCTTAGCAAGGTAGGAAACTCTCTAGTGTTACGTGGGCACCTGCTGTGTTCCAAAGAAATGGGTTCTCTCTTACATCTCTCTTTGTATCTCTCTCTGTCTCCCTCTTTTTTTTGTCGCTTTTCAGCACTTTATACACCTTTAGACAGTAGCCCCAGTCTTAGAGATCTGGAGGTGTTTTGAGCATGGAAGTAACTGCTGTCGGGCTACCTGACACTGACCACCAGGGCTGCTACATCCAAAAGACTGAATGCCATAGTTTTTCTATTTGTTTCTTTTCTGTTTTTTTACTGAATCATTGTGAGATACCGTTATCAAGTTGTTCATGACTCTCAGCCATTCAATGTTCCAATACCTGTCCCTTCTCCAGCGCACATTTCCCAGCACCATTGTCCCAAGTTTCCCTCCTGCATGCTGCCCCTGCATCCTGCTTCTGACACTTTTCTTTTTCTTTCTTTCTTTCTTTCTTTCTTTCTTTCTTTCTTTCTTTCTTTCTTTCTTTCTTTCTTTCTTTCTTTCTTCTTTTTTTTTTTTTCTTTCTTTCTTTCTTTCTTTCTTTCTTTCTTTCTTTCTTTCTTTCTTTCTTTCTTTCTTTCTGTCCTTTCTGTCTGTCTTTCTGTCTTTCTTTCTTTCTGTCTTTCTGTCTTTCTTTCTTTCTTTCTTTCTTTCTTTCTTTTTTCTCTCTTTCTTTTCCTTTTCTCTTTCTTCTTTTCTCCTTTTCTTTCTCCTCCTTCTTACCCTTCTCCTCTTCCCTCTCCCTCTGCCTCCTCCCCCTCTCCTCCCTATCTTTCTGTCTGTCTCACTCTCATTTTCCTTTTAGGCACTATGATTTGATATCCTTACTGAAAGTGTATCATGCATATCACTTTAGCTCATTTCAGCACCTGGTTTGTGCCCGGAGTGATCATTTCCTACTACCATTGTCAAGTGGTCCCTTTCTGTCCTGACTGCCCTCCCTTCCCTTTGGTGCCATGCTTCCTACCATGTATCAGTCTTCCTGAGCCTTGTTTCTTCTGTCTTTTGGTATTATTCATATACTGTGGGGTTTTTAATATCCCATAATTAGTATAATCATTTTATGTTTGTCCCTCTCCAAAAGGAGTCAATAGCCAATATGTATAAGGCACTGGTAGAATTTTAAAAGAATAAAACATAAAACCCTATCAGAAATTGGAGAGAATAGATGAACAGAAACTTCCTCTTGGAAGAAAAACAATTGGCCAAAGGGCACTTGAAAAAGTGCCCTACATCACCAATTGTCAGGGAAATGCAAATCAAAAAACAGTGAGATATAATCTCACACCAGAGAGACTGGCAAACATAAAAAAAAACATGCTTCGGTAGACGTGGGGAGAAAGGGGCCTCTCATTCGCTGCTGCTGGTGATGCCAATTGGTCCGGGCCTTCTGAAAAACAATATGAACATTCCTCAAAACTAGAAACTGAACTTCCATATGAGCTAGCAATGCTGCTTCTGGGCATATAACCTAGTGACCCAAAACACAATGCAGAAAAGCCATCTGCACTCCAATGTTCACTGCAGCACTGTTCATAAGAGCCAGCATCTGGAAATAACTCAAGTCCCCAGAACAAATGACTGGATAAAGAAACTATGGTACATCTACACAGTGTAGTGGAACACTATTAGGAACACTGTTAGGAAAAATAAAGTCATGAAATTTTCTTTTACATGGATGGAGGGAGTTCAAGATGCTGCTCTGAAAGAGAGAGAAAGGAAAGAAATAAAGAACCTGCCATGGAGGCGGGCTGGGGAGGGAGGGGAACCAGGTAGTTGGTGGTGGGAGATGGGCACTGGTGGAGGGATGGGTGCTGGAACACTGTATGACCAAAACCCAAATATGAACTTTTTAATTGTATATCTTTGTAATTGTATATCTCACAGTGGTATAATAAAATACTTTTTTATAAAAAAAGATGCTGCTCTGTCTCACGTTCATTGATTTAAAGAAGGCCTTTGATTCTGTGGAAACTGAAGTGGTCATTGAAGCCCTAGCCAAACAGGGTGTTCAAATCCAATACATCAAGATCCTTCGTGAGCTGTATTATGGATTCACCACCAGGATCTCACCATTCTACAAAGAAGTGATCATCGATGTCAAAAGAGGGGTTCGGCAGGAGTGATACCATTTCACCAAAACTCTTCAGCGCCACCCTCGAGAACATCATGCGACAATTAGAATGGGAAGGAATGGGAGTGAAGATAGACGGTCGGCAACTACACCACCTCCACTTCGTTGATGACATCGTTCTAATAACACCAAACATTAGCCAAGCGGCACAAATGCTGGCTGACTTCGACCGAGAATGTGGAAAGATAGGTCTATAGCTGAATCTCAACAAAACTATGTTTATGAGAAATGAACTAGTTCCAGAGGCCCCATTCACTCTCAATGGAACAAACATCTCTGAATGCAGCAGTTATGTGTACCTAGGTCGAGAAATCAACATGATGAGCTGCACAGGAGGAAGAGAGCAGCATGGAATGCCTTCAAAAGCATCGAAGAAATAGCAAAAAAGACAAAGAACCTCTGGCTCCAGGTACATCTCTTTGACTCCACTGTTCTCCCTGCATTAACATACGTCTCAGAGACCTGGGCCCTACGAAAGCAGGATGAGAATGCTATTTGGGTCTTCCAAAGAGGAATCGAAAAGCTATGCTTGGAATATCATGCCTCACTCAAGTGAGAGAAGGAATCGGAGTTCTGACCTCTGTCGCTATTCCAGAATCAGGGACACTGTCTCGTTTGCCAAGGCATCAAAAAATCAGATGGGCTGGACATGTAATGCGATTTGGAGATGACTGCTGGACTAGAGCCATTATCGACTGGATCCCACGGGATGTCAAAAGATCACGTGGCCACCCACCGACAAGATGGTCAGACTTCTTCGTCAAGACCCTGAACCAACGGTTTGAGGCTCTTCATATTCCTGAAGCAACCAGTTGCCATTAGGCTACACTGGCACGTGATAGGGTCAAATGGAAATGTTACTGGCACCCGCTCGAGCAAATCGATGAATAATGGGATGTCAAGTGATGGATGGAGCGTTTCTTGCATAATGTCACAGATTCTTACTAAAAGGAATTCAGTTGTATTTGCGGGCCTACTCCTGGTTCAGGTGCTCCATTCCTCTTTATTACCAGTTCCAATAAATCCTTCATGTTGATTCTCACTCTCCTGTACCCCAAATTTGAAAAATGATTGAGTCAAATTTCCTGACAAATTGCCTGTGATTGGGTCAGACTAGATCTAGAAGTGAGTGTTCGAGTCTCTATTAAGAATTAAAAAAGAATGATAAACAGTTGTGGTGGTGTGAGAGTACCATGGGCAGGGTAGCTGAGACATAACAGAAATGCATCTCTCATAGGTCCAGGAGCTGGAGCTCAAGATGAGCATGGCCAAGTGCATATATCTGCTGTGTCCTCCCCAGGGTTTAGGACTGGACTCTTCCCAGAGTTTTATTCCTGAGAAAACACCTCTTATTTATGACCACCCCACCCTGTCCACTCAGAGGCCGTACCTCCTCCTTCCCTCACCTTTGACAGTAGGGTTTCAGCCTTTGAATTTGTAGAGAAGACACACATTCAGATTCCAGCGACCATTAAATACTGGTTTCTGTGTGTTCTGAACCTTCTGAGAGCTATTTCATGTGCATTCATTCCCTTCACATTCCTGATGTTTCCAGGGCTCTGAGCTCCAGACCATGGTTGCATACTGATCTCCAGATGAGGGAGCAGGTGGGTGTGTGTAGGGCTGTGCCCAGCCTAGAGATGTGGGTGCTTCACTGGGAGTGGGGGTACCCCATTCCCAGCAGGAAGCACTCAAGCACCCCTGGGGATTTTGTGCAAGCTTTATGGTTGTCACGGTGCAAAGTGCTTCCTGGGATTCTGCCAAAAAGGTGTGAGCGTTAGAATAAAGGCTTCTCTTTGAATTGTGCTGACAAGAAAGCGGATTCTCAGTATTGGAATGATTAGTTTGACCTTTTCATTTGTGAGTGGTTTTATGAAAATGGGAGAACCGCATGCTCTGTAATTTTAGACACAGAGGGTTTTCTTTTTCAAGCCAGGACTACAAAAATCAAGATAATTTTAAACACCCGTATTGGGTCAGGTAATCATCTCTAAAGTCACCAATGTGCAGAGTCGTTACCTCATTGTTCCATTCTTAAAGAGAAGGGAGAGACTGATAATAATTGGATGGAAATCCTACCGAAAATAGCCTATTAAATAATTACTTTGAAACATCGCAGACCAGGGCTCTGAAGAAGCCTTTCTTTCCAAATGGAATTTGTCTGCTCTTAAGCAGGCTTGGGATGCTTCAAGAGTTGGTATGCAGGAAAAGTTTGTGTTCCAAATGACAATGCTCGAGCTAATTTCAGGCACTACGCTGGGGAAGGACGGTTTATATGTAAGGAATGAATGACTTAGTTCTACATCTGGTTATGTAAGAAATTGATAGGAAGAAGGAAGGAGGCAGAAGAGTAGGAAAATGGAGGGAAGGAGAAACAGACTATGACCATTTTCATTGCTTAGATTTAGGCCAGCTCTGTTACCCATAGGATAAAAAAACAGGGGTCCAGAGAAATAGAGCAGCTAGGGTATGTGTCCAGCATGCAACTGACCCAGGTTCCGTCCCTGGCACCATGTGAGCCACCAATACCACTAGGTTGCCCCCTGGTAATCCCTGGCACCAGAGGGCCCAAGCAGCACCTCATCATCTGAGAATTGCTTATGGGCCTTGGGTCCTCCTGGACAGTGGATGGGCACCCCTAAAAATGTATTTAAATAGACATACCTCCAGCCCTGGATTTGAGCCACTTACTTGGATTCCTCATCCATGCTCTTTGATTCCTAGAAACATGGCAATGCCACTTGAGTGTTCTGTTTTCTTCGTACTTTGTTGGTTAACTCAATAAATTCTTCATGTAAGCTGAAAGGCAAATCCATATCCATGAAGTCCCAAGAGTCCTGCAAAGGGATTTTTTTTTCTTCCTCTCCTCATTTTTAATGAGTCCCCATATTCTTCGGCATTCCCAGAGGCTGCTTTGAACATGATAATGTGCTCAGTGCATGTATGGAGCTGATGTCATGCTGTTGACCCCTGCACGTGATGAGTCCTTAATAGCAACTGTGACCCACACACCAGCATATTGTTGCATCCATCATGTTGATTCCTGGCTCCGCTGCTAATGTATAGCTAATGAGTTGCATGGTGTACATATTAACCAGCGCTCTGGCGGGGTCAATGCCAGACACACAATGAGTTGGAGTTGGAAGGAGGGCAGTGATACATCCAGTACACTGGCAACTTTACAGACATAAGCAATTAGGAAAGCTGTATTGCAGAATTACCATTTCATGGCTGATGGGAAGAAATAAGCAAGAAGTAATAAGCAATCAAGAGGTGGAAAAAACATGCTGTTTTATATTTTCTTTTTAAATAAGATATATAGCTATATCTATGCACATATATCCATATCTCTATCTATATATCTGATATATATCTATCTATATATATAGATATATAGAGAGATGTGTATATATGATATATATATATATACATATATTCTGCCACAGCAGAGGGGTACTTTATGAACTGTGAAATAGGGAGGAAAGTTGAAATGTTTAGAGACAGGTAATAGCTTTCATTACCAAAGCAAGGATGTCTAACAGCTCTGCTGTTGAGTAACCATAGATTTAAGACCTACAGGCACAACCTTGTAACACTGACCGCAAGGACACTGGTAGCATTTCAGGGTAGCATTGTGTTAACTGATTGTGTTGCCGTTGTTGTTTTCAGGGCATGACAGGTCAGAGCCAGGTCACAAAAGGACATGCTTACTTGAGCTTGGAACTCATTTGCACAAAACTCAGTTGCATATAATAATTTTCCCATCATATTCTTGACATAAAATGCCAAGAAGGAAACATGCCTGATTTGTTGTTACATTTGCGTGTCTAACATTGTTCTTGGCTTCCTCTAGTTCAAAGCTGATAGGTTGAATTGATTATGGAACTCAGAAAACTGACTCTAAGCCCAGCTTGGTCACTTTACCTCTGTGGAGTGATATTTGGCTGTGGACAGCTAGAACTCTCTAAACTTGTTCTAACCATCTTATGTAAAGAAAACTGAGGCATAGATGGAAATGAGTATTTTTCCTGTGTTCCACATGGATGAAGTGGAAAGAAAAGCATCTGCAGTGATGGCATGGGTGGTTAGTGGATGCTGACTCTTTCTGACTCTCCTTCTCTACCTACAAACTTTGTTTTTGGGTAAACCACTTATTCTCTCTGAACTGCTGCCTGTGCCTTAAAAAGGCAATAAGGATGCATGTGAAAGCACTATACACTTCCCAAAGCTATTATTTTACAAAACACTTTTTTTTTCTTTTTGGGTCACACAACGAAATGCTCAGAGGTTACTCCTGACTCTGCACTTAGGAATTACTCCTGGCAGTGCTTGGTGGACCATATAGGATACCAGGAATTGAACCCAAGTTGGCTGCATCAAGGAAAATGCCCTACCCGCTGTACTGTCTGTCGCTCTGGTTCCCTATAAAACACTTCTTCCCAAACCATTTTTTAGATAAATTGGTTTATTTTATTAAAATCACCATAAGATACACAGTTTTAAAATTGTTCATTATTGAATTTTGGTTGTACAATGTCCAAACACCTATCCCTCCACCAGTGCACAATTCACACCACTTGTGCCCTCAGTTTCCCTCCCACAGACTGTGTCTGTGGTAGATACCTCCTCTCTCTCTCTTTCTCTCTTTTCTCTCTGTACCTTTAGCCATTGTGGTTTTTAATACAGATATGGAAAGTTATATATATATATATATATCACTTTACCTCCTTTTTAGCTCTCAGTTTGTGTCCAGAGTGATCTTTTCCGACTGTCATTATCATAGTGGTCCCTTCTCTGTCCTAATTGAACCCTCCCCTACAAGCTTATCGATAAGCTTCCAACCATGGACCAGACCACCTGGCTCTTGTTTCTACTGTTGGTGGTGGGAATGCTGAGTTGTCCAACCTTCTTGGAAAACATTTTGGTCATTCCTCAAAAATCTAGAAACTGAACTTCTGTATAACACAGTCATACCCCTCCGGGAATATAACTTAGGGGCCCAAAAGCACAATGTAGAAAAGCCATCTATACTATTATGTTCACTTGATCACCATTCACAATAGTCAGAATCTGGAAACAACCCAAGTGCCCAAGAACAGATGACTGGATAAGGAATCTATGGTACATCTAAATAATGGAATAATATGTAGTCATTAGGAAGAATGAAATCATGTAATTCTCTTATATGTGGATGGACATGGCAAATATCCTGCTGAGTGAAATGGGTCAGAGGGAGAGGGACAGACCTAGAATAATTTCACTGATTTGTGGTATATAAAAAACATATGATGCTTCCCAAGCTGTTTTTAAGCGGGTTAATATGGTCCATGATGTTTCTAAGGTGGTAGACCTGCCTCAGAGATAATTGTTCTTTGATTTAATTTTTCTCAGAGATGAAATAGGGCACCATAAAACATTGGCAACTATTTTTAAAATAGTTTGCAAGAATTGCTTTTGGTTTATTTTGCCTTCCCTAGACCTTTCCCATTATGATTTGAACACTTTGACTTGGTTATGTCTCCCTTTCTTGTGTTCTTTGGTAACTGGTCCACAGGAGGTCAAAAGTGACCATGACAAAGATCTAATTAATTCCAAGCTTAGGGTGGATAAGACTAATGAGAATCAGCATTCATTTTATAAGTGCTCTGTTTAGCATTATCAGGAAAAGTCAGCAAGCTGAGGTTAATTGCCTTCCTGAGTATCAGCATGCTCTAGGGTATTACTGGGCCACCCATGTGAAATAGAGTCCCTGTGCCCAGGCCATTTCTAAGCTAATTAATGATGCAAACAACAAAAGGAGAAGTTTCAAAATCAAATAGTGACCAACGACAAAATAAGCATGACAGGCCACAAGCCTCTGGATTAAATGACTGGGAAGATTTTCCCTTGAGAGGCAGAGATGCAGGTTAAGAACACTGGTAATGTCTCATGCAGGACTGTAATAAAAAAACAATTTGAATGGAGAAAAAGGGAGATTTTTTTTTTGCTTTAAACTTTATTTTATTATACCACCATGAGTTATACAAGTACAAAGATGTTCATGATTGAGTTTCAGTCATATAGTGTTCTAGCACCCATCTCTCCACCAGTGCCCATTTCCCACCACCACTAGGTTTTTGGTGAGAAAAAATGCTCCAGGATGACCCATCTGCTAGGTCTTCCCTAAGGTTTCCATCAGTTTGGGCAACAGGGACGAAGAAACTAGAGGAAAGCAGGACCCTCTGCACGGAGCTTTCCTTGGGAAGAGAGTGCTTGTCTGTCTCATGTCCTTTTTTCTTATATGTTACTGGGTTTACTTGTTTTCCTTTTCCTTTCTACTTATTTGGAAATATTAGAGCCATCTGTTCCTTTAGTTCTTGCTCATTAATTTTTCATATAGAAAAAGGACTTAGTCTAAACAAAATTATCATCTTTAATCTCTTCCTCTCACCACCAAACAAATGATTATTAGGAAGTTTAGTTTGGCTCCTGTCTTCCCTGCTATTTTGTTATTTACATGTTATAATCACTGACATGTTATTACTTGTTATTTGGTTCTTTGTGTCCCTCATTTTGTACTCTGTAAGAGGTCATCGCTTGCTCTTCTCTGTATGACGCAGTTTTTACTTGCTCAGTTTTACACCAAGTTGATTTTTTCTGCTGCCACTTGCCTTCTGTATCACCTCCTTCCTTGGAAATCAGCATTCCCTTTATGAAGGAATTTTCCTGGTGTTCTGTATTCTGTTTTTGCAGGAGTTCTTATCTGTTCTCCAAAGTGCCTTTCTCTATGTTTATAGCAAGCAGTCTTTTTGTCTACATGCCCTTTCACTGAAGTCGAGTAAACTGCCCCAGTTGACTGGAGCTGTCTTCATGAAGTACCCTAGACAGAGTGGTTTAATGAACAGTCTATTTTTTTCACCATCCTGGAGGCTGGGATGAATTGAATTATCATTGAATATGAATTGAATATGAACTTGGGGGTAAGCACATGAGGGGTAAACACAATTCAGCCCTTTTCAGGAGTTCTGGAGTTTTGATGTATATCAAACATAATAGAATGACTACATTCATTTCTGGAATGTAAAAAAATAGTATGAGACTGATATTCAAGGCCAGAGGAAAGGGGGCCAGGAGAACTGTTCAATGTTGGAAGCTTGCCACAAGTGTATGGGGGTGGGAGTGGTAAAGGTCAGTTAGGATAGAGAAGAGGCCAGTATGACAATAATAATTGCAAATGATCACTTTGGACAAAAAATCAGTGTTGAAAGTATGTAAAGTGATATACCTGATAAACTTTCAGTATCTGTATTGCAAACCATATGCCCAAGAGGGCAGAGAGAGAGAGAGAGAGAGAGAGAGAGAGAGAGAAAAGAAGCAGAGGCAGAAGCAGAGGCAGAGGCAGCAACAGAAGAAGGAGGAGAAGAAGAAGAAGAAGTAGAAGAAGGAATGCAATCATGAACCTTATAACTGTGTCCCTCACTGTGGTTCTATTAAAAATAAATATTTTTTTAAATTCTTGGAGTTCTAATAACTTAATTTGACATGTGTGTCAACTCATGTTCATTAAAAGGTTTTTATATATTTTTTTATTTTTTAATAATTTTGTTATAAAACCATGAGACATTTACAAACCTGTTCATGATTAGGTTTTTGGCCATACAATGTTGCAGCGCCCATTCTTCCACCAGTCCACATTGTGTTTTGCAATGAATGAGCATGACCATGCTATTTGCCTGACATAAATGTGTGTTTCTTCTTTTTGTCTCTGTCCATTTCTGTTCAGCACCATCATTTAGTCTTGGGGCACGATTTCTAAGAAAGAAGATACAAAAGCATTTCACCAATATTGTTGATAGAGTATCAGGCATACAAAGTTCCAGGGCCACTGACTATCACTGTCAGTGTCCCTCCATGCATCAAGGTCTAATTCCCACACACACACACACACACACACACACACACACACACAACTCCCATAGAAAACTCATTTTAAAAACTTGTAATTGTCTGGGGACATTGGCGTTGCAAAGGGTGCACTTGTGGAAAGATGGGTGCTGGAACACTGAATGACTGAATCCCAATCATGAACAGCGTTCTCATGAACATGAGAATTGTATATCTCATAGTGATATAACAAAAAGAACATTGTTAATATTCTTTTATATCTGTTCTTTTATATCGTTATTTTTATATCTGTTCATGTTCTTTTATATCTGTTATATCTCATGGTGGTATAGCAAAAGAACATTGTTTGAAGTAATAGTTATAGTTTGGATCATATGCTTACAATGGTGCTTATGCTTATGGTTTTGATGTACACAGTTACCTCACCTCACTCCTAGCAACGTACCCAAGACCCCCCCACCTGTGACCATATGCTCCTCCAGAATCCCTCTTCATCTCTCCACTCTCCTTACTTGAAATTCTCAATTCTGTAAATCAGGATCAAGGGTTTGCCATTGTGGGGCACATTCCATTCCTTTGTCTTATTTCTCTGTATATTTAAAAAATACTATTTTGGAAACCTTTATTCTGTTGTCACCCATACCTCCAGGCCGTTCGTTGAACTAGATGATAATGTAAAATATCCTCATTACTGTGACAGTTTAAAAGACGCAAAAGCCTTAGCTTTAGAGAACTTCATCATAAAATAAGCAAAATAAATCTACAAACCTGAGTTCATACTTGAGGTGAAACACAATCAAGGAGATTCAAGGAGAGCCTTAAAATTTGCATTCACCTTAAAAACCCAGCAGAGAGAAATGCCCACACTCCTGTCACCTGACCATCACCTCTGTGACTCCAGATGCCATATTCTTCTGACTGCCTGAGCTCATGCAGTGCCAAGCCTGGAAGGATGGAATCAGGTGGGAAGCACATGTCGGCTGGTTGACACACATCTAGACAGACGAAGATTAAACAGAGCCTCCTTGTTTCATTACCATGTGACCAAAGTAGTTCCCTTTGAGGTAGAAGCTTCACAGTGTACAAATACTGTGATATCCTCAAGGGTTCTCTGCACATCTGGCCTTGCTGACCTCCCCTATGCCCTCAGGCAGGGCTCACATAGAGATCCAGTGGATTAAATAATACATAGTGCTTTGTGGGGTTTTGTGATTGTTTTTTCAATTTTGCAAAGGACATGAAAATGAAGTTCTTTGTTTTTAAGCACCAGGGATCCGTAGAGACTCTCAGCAGGGTTACAGAAGAGGGTCACTTTCAGCATGAACTAAGGATATCTAGGGGATATTTTTAGTAATGCACTTGGAATTTTGGGTGTTTTTTTTGAAGTTGTGGCATATTATCCTGTCCACCTGAGCCAGCTCAGAAACCTCAGTATTTTCATCCTCATGTCAAAACTAAATCTGAACCTTTAAATTCTTCAGCCTCAGGTTTGTAAGGCCACTGGCCATGCCCTGGAGAAGGCCCAGCTAATGAGGACAGCGGGAGGTTGCCTGTTTTTTGCTGAGATTTGGGATCATTGATTTTCTGAAGGAACTCGCCTGGCGTGCACTACCCTGCTGTGTGCCCAGTACTGAGAGACAGTACAGCCCACTCCAGTCCCATTGGAGAATGTCCAGTTGCAACACTCCACTCTTGGTCTGGGTCTCCTGGGTGTACCGTTGCAGGGAATTATGGCACATTTTCCCTGTCTCTGGACTGTTGGCTTTCTTTCCTGCTTCAGACTAACAGTCCTCTTTACTTGAGCTGGGTCAGCCTGTCTTTAGCTATGTTGGGTTTTCTTTCTGTCTTCTTGTGTTAGGTAAGATTTACCAGGATGCCTTGGCCCATATATCTGCATTGTATTTTTCAGTCTTGAAGTTGTGCCAGTTCCTAAAAACACCACCAGATTTTTTTCCCATTCCAACATCACCATTAAGGGGCTATAAGATTCTGTGCCCTTGAGCATGGTTTTCAGACACTCATCCCTGGCCTGGTGCAGAACTGCAGATGTAAGAAATATGAATCCACCAGAGTTACTGTTGAATATAACCAATGGTTCATAGACCAGTATACAGTACAGGTGTCCCCCCCAAAAAAAATACAGAAGAAAGATGGTCTAGTAATAGACATAATTCATGCTGTTGACTCAGAAAATTCAGAAGTAAGTTAAAAAATTGATAGAATAAATATATGTAGAAAATGACAGTTGTTTTTGCTCGGTGATTTTTTATGCTGATTAAATGCTTTTGGAATAAGGGAACTAGCTCAAACACAATGACTACTGTATTATACAGCACTAAGTCTCTGGGCTGACATTATTTAGCTGGAGAGTATTTTTTGTTCTGTGTACTGATGTTACCATCACCTCAGGTCCTTAGTGGACTATCCCATCCAAAATGGCACACACATATGGCTAGCAGTTGTTACTGCTTATCAACTTGAAGCTCGACTAGAGTTGCCAACTGGAGTATGTAATTCTCTATGTTCCCTCTCCATATATGTCGGGAAACGCCGCCGGGGTCCCCGACAGTGCCGGGAAAGAAGTTCCCTTCTACCTCCGAGCCGGAGGGGAATGGATGAAGACTCAGGAATCCCATACAGTTTTAAAAGGCTTTACTTATTACAGGTTCAGGCATACAAATCAACAATAGGAAAAACCCTGTGCTTAGGATTTCTGACTAGAACCCCAGCCACGTGTAGGCCAAAATGGCGGCCACCACATGTTAAGGCCCTGTAAAGAGGAGACAAAGACAAGACTCCCAAGAAGGGTGCCAGCTCACAAAGTGAGAGCCCAAAAAGAGAGAGTGAGAGGAAGCAGGCTGGTTTTATACCCCTGAAACTCAGACTTCCCACTATTATGGGAAGCAGGAAGGGTCAAATGCCCTTAGGCAATTTCTCCCAGCACCCTCACCTAGGCCCTATTAAATGCTAATGCTTTGAGCCAAGATCTGCCTGGAAATGCCTTTATAGGGTAGAGAAGGGGGTTTCTGAGATGGCATGTCTCTGTACCAAAGACTACTAATGCCGTAAATATTTCTCCAAGCCTTCAACATGAGTCTCGTCTACTTCACGGTAGATTTGTATTTAATTTGTCTTTGAGTTATCAGGGAGCCATGCTTGCTTGCTTGGAGGCAAACAGCATTTCTCTCTGGTCTAATTACTTAGAGATCCAACGTGGCCAGGCAAATATGCTGGTAAGATCTAGCTAGTCCCACGATGATTGTGGTAGCATGAGAGATTATTTATACCAGCCAGTACAGAATACATGGTCAGATAAACTGCCACATTTAGACTACCCCCTTATCTACGAAGTGATTTGCAGGAGGTAATCCAGAGCAGATGCAGAGGCTCTTAGAGGAGTCCTGCAACAATTCCCCTGATTAGTTTACTATAAAAATTGAAAAAGTACAAAATATTTAGTAACACACAGAAAACTAAGATAAGAAAAAACAATTCCAATTACAAAGTGATTATACAAGTTACTTTAGGATCCTACTTGTTTTTGGACCCAAAGCAAAGTTCATGACAAAGTGTTTCTAGCTGTCTGATTATAACAGACTATAGTTTGCAGTGTTCATAATTTGTGAGAGCCTATTTGCCATATTTTAAGTAAAGTCACGTGTTTGGAGAAAGGTCTGAAGACCGCCCTCTGGAACAGCAATAGCAGTGATCATAAGAATGAGTCTCTGGAGAGCAGCAATCAGGAACTTGTTGAATTGTCAGGAGCACTGGATCGGGTTTCAGGAACACTGGAACAAGAGTCTCGAGCACTGGAACAGGTGTCTGGAACAGTGGTACAGGCATCTTGCAAAGTATCTTCAGCAAGGGAACACTGGCACTGGTAGCTGTACCTGTAGCTTAATTTTAGGTGAGACAAAAACACTTCTTGAGATTAATCCCAAATAGAGATTTTAAGGCTTTGGCAGGAATTCAAGAACATGAAGAAACTTCAGCACCTTGTGAAAGGAAACATTAGGAAAAACTTTGCAAATTATTAATTTTTAGTGAGCACTGTTTTAGGAGTCTCAGAGTATTGAGCACTGTAGCGCAAGTTTACTGCATTCCAATATCTTATCCTGTGAACAGAATCATTAGTAAAACCTTTTTTCATTGATTTAGCAAACTTTTTTGTAATGAGCACTGTGATCAGAGTCCAAACCCTCAGACATCATAGAAGGAATCTGTAGCAGCCAAGTTCTTTTCCTCTAAATCTCTGAACAAAAGCATTAAAAAATTTTTATTAGTTGTTAGCAGATTTTGATATTGAGCACTATACTTGAACTGGCTATGTTGCATTATGGTGACTGGACTCTAGGTGGTAGGTAATGTTCCAGGTGAACAAAAGCAGAAGTTGTACATATCTTAAAAATCCAGTCTTATGAAGTCATAAAATTTACCTGCAAATGGATGAACATGGAGACTATCACGCTAAGTGAACTTAGTCAGAAGGAAACAGACAGATATAGAATGACTGTATTCATAAATGGAATATAAATATACATCAGTGTTCTTCTAATTGTGGGAAATGTTAACACCAAACTAGAACTGAGCATTGAATGTAGACAAAGGGATTTATATGATAATCCCTAAATGTCTGTAGGGCAAGCCACTATGTGTGTGTGTGAGAGAGAGAGAGAGAGAGAGAGAGAGAGAGAGAGAGAGAGAGAGAAGAAAGGAAAAGTGCCTGCTATAGAGACAGGCTGGGGGAGGGGAGAGGGAATTTGGGCCATTAGTGGTGGGAATAGGGCACTGGTTGAGGGGTGGGTGCTGGGACACTTTATGACTGAAACCCAATCATGAATATTTTTGTAATTGTATATTACATGGTGGTATAATAAAAAAAACTTTTTAAAAATTCTTAGAATTTATACAGCATTACTTCTGTGATGTGCCTTTAGTTAAAATTTAGTCCCAGAGTGAGTCCAGAAAAAGAATATAGATATTTCATAATAAGTCACCAAGATTGATAAAAAGGATTAAAAGATAGGTGCATCAGAGTTGGAGCGATAGTATAGCAAGTAGCGTGTTTTACTTGCATGCAGCCAACCTGGGTTCAATCCCTGGCATCCCATATGGTCCCCTGAGCACCACCAGGAGTAATTCCTGAGTGTAGAGCCAGGAGTTGCTCCTGAGCATCGCTGGATGTGATCCCAAAAAGGAAAAAAAAAGTGAATTGAAGCATCCCAGCTAAAATTAGAAATTATTCTGGCTTTGTACTCCTTGTTCCTTTGCTGTATTTTTTAAAATTTTGTTATTATACCACCGTAAGATATACAATTACAAAGATGTTCATATTTGGGTCATACAGTATTCCAGCACTGATCCCTCCACCAGTGATTTGGCTGTAGTTTTTAAGCAGAAAAAAAACTAGTTTTCAACTTTAACAAGTGTTATGTATATGTAAATGTACATATGTTTTTAATGCCGTTCAGTGAGCAAACTGGACAGTCATTAACTTCATCTGGATCAAGAGAACATTAGCAGTACTCCAGAAATCTTTGATTGCTTTTACTTTTGTTAATACAGAACAAAGCATTTAATGTTTAGACAGAAGCATCTATTATAAAAAAAAAACAACAACAATTTTTACCAGTCCTCTATACAAATAAAACATGTCTTTGACATTTGCAAAATAACCACAAACCCTTAACTAGTCTTTAAATTATAGGTTTCAGGGCTCAACTGGAGAATTTCCAGCAATTTACAATGATACAGCAATCTACAAATAAATAGAAGTGGATTTTCCTGACAGTTGAATGGCCAGCTTGAATGTTTATTGAGTTGACTGATGGACTATATCTTTATCAAAGCTTTTATCATTGTCAAAACAGTATTACTACTTTAAGCATGATTTGAAATGAGGCATCAATAAACATAAAATCAGGGTTTTTAGCACAAATATCAACCAATAATTATTTTTCAGATGCACACAAAATGTCTGTGTGTGCTCAGAATGTGATTCTGTCTACTATACTGTTTGAAGAATTAATAGGAAGATTCTAAAGAGATAGAAATCACGCAACTTTTTGTCTCACTATTAATGAGAAGTTGCATAGTAGTTGATGACTTTTTAATGTTTTTGCAGACAATATGCACACAAACAAAAGTTCAGGTATTCATACTCTAGGGACAGTTAGTTCCAATAGTTAATTGAAACAAAGGGGTAGGTAAAAGAATAAAATGTAATCAAAAGGAGAGTGGGGGTGGGGAAGATGCCGGAGGGAAACTGGGGACATTGGTGATAAGAAATGAACACTAGAGAAGGAAGGGACAGGTGAAGGAACATTGTGTGACTGAATTCCAACCATGAACATCTTTGTCACTGTGTATCTCGCTGTGATTCAAGTTTTTAAAAGTAACTGTATTATTCTAGCAATGTGAGATAATAATAGTTGATAGTTGATTTGTTGTTCCCCAAAACCCAGCTTGTTTACTCTCAGGTTATTCTCAGGTTGGGGAAGGGGGTTTCCAGAAGTCTGGTTGAGAATATATAAGATACAAGAACTCTGAGGTCATGGGTTAGTGAAGAAGAGTTCTGTCTTGAAGCAATCCAGATTTATATGCATGGTTAATGATTCCTGGAATTGGAGAGAGGGTGGGTGTGGGGGAGAGGCACTGTTGCTTGTATACTCTGGTTAAGAGACTTCCATCTCCTGCCAGCTCCTGGGTCTGCATTGTTATCCTTCAAGAGTTTTCTAGAGGGTCTAGTGTTTACTTTTCCTTGCTCCATCTTATCTAACACCCAAGAGAAAAGCTGATCTCTCCCCATTGCAGTCCATTAGTAAATGCACAAGATGAGAGCCTACTACTGAGAGTATACCACCCACACACAGAGCCTGGCAAGCTACCCGTGTCGTATTTGATATGCCAAATACCAGTAACAATTATAGACCTCATTCCCATGACCTGATGGAATGGTTTGAGGCTCTTTGAGTTCCTGGCACAAGCAGATGCCCTTGTGCTACACAAGCTTGCAACAGGATGTATGGAGATGTTACTGGTGTCCACTTGAGCAAATCGATGAACAACGGGAAGACAAGTGATACAAGTGATACAAGTGATCTTATCTAACCCTGATTTGACATTAACCATACAATACATGAGATCATCTCTAGGATTAAAAGACAAGGTAAAGGCCAGAAGGGAATGAGAGGTTATATAAAGTATGTATATAAAGCAAGATGGTGTCTCTAATGTTTGCTCACTTTGATTTATGTTTGCAAGCATGTGTTTATGAAGAATCAAAGATTAAGGCTTGTTTTCATTCTGTAAGCCTTGACTCAAGTTTTCTCCAGGTATGTGAAGGTTGCTCTTGTTCTCTTCTCCCCACCTTATTACACACTTATTCCATGATAGTTAAATACTGGTCTCCAAAGAATTGCAGGCTCTAGATACTATAATTTGTGAAAATGTTATTTTATATAGAAAAGTATCTTTGATTAAGGTCATGTGATAAGAAGTAATCCCAGAAAATTGTGGCGACCCTGGACTCTGTAAAGGAAAGGCAGAGGGTCTTCATACAGAAAAGGCCACACAAGCCAAACAAAGGGATGGAGTCAGAGAGAATACTCTATGTCTTTAAGCTTTTGAGAGAGAATATGAGATGTTTTTTACTCCAAGCATGGAGGAAAGGAGTCCTGAGTCAAGGAGAGCAAATCTTGCAGCAAGAAAGACAAAGGAAAGGTTGTCCCCTGGCGCCTGGGTTGTAACTGTGGATTAGCAGACATGTTAACATTAACCCAGTGATGCTATTTTCAGATTCTGGAGCAATGAGGGAATAGAGTTCTGTGTGTGGCATCTGGTTAGCAATCATAGGAAGCTAAATACAGTCCTTGTCACATATTGAATTATGTATTTGCTTACCACTTTGGGGGATGTATACAAGTATTGTGGTTGGGTCACACCTGGCTGTGTTCAGTATTTACCCCTCATTCTATGCTCAGGGATCACTCCTGGTGGGACTCAGTGCTGGGAATTCTGTCCAAGTTCGCCACATGAAAGGCAGGAGCCTTATCCCTCACATTATCCCATATGTTTGCTCAATTAGATTTATTTACTTTTCTTTTTTTTTCTTGTTTCTCTCATTAGTCCTTAGGGTGAGGAACTTGTTTGCATCACTGTTGTATTCCCTCTACCCAGTTTTTGGCTTGGCACAGAGTAAATATATACTGGGTGCTTCTGCAGCTAATGAAACATTGGAGAAGGTGCATCGATGGAAAGGATGGATTAACATGGTGTGACATGAGTTCCAGGAGAGTACTGCATACAGGGGCTCTAGTATAAGAAGAAATGAAAAGGCTCAAATAAATAATTAACTTGGGACCTTAAGAATTCCATGAAAATAATAGGACAGTTACACCTAAGTGCCTGTCAAGCATCCGGGACCCTCTTCTCTAGAGGATCCCTGCATTTGAGTGGGAGGACTATGAGGAGATTCTGATAGTACTTGGAAGGACTGTGGCATCATTTTAGGATAAATGGTGTGTAGCTGCTTTTCCCCTGTGTCGGTTCCATGTAGCAGCAAGACAGTGCCCTCCTTTCCCTCCCAGCACAGAGAAGCATTTCATTTCAAGGAATTGACTCAGAATTTTATAGTTATAAAAAGCTACCAACTCTTCCCATTTCACTGTGCAATGCATATTCTGTTTAAGCATTAAGTTTTGATTTTAGTTTGATCTGTGTGATGTATATGTAGAGCCACAACATTTTAAAGTCTTGATTTAGTTTGAATTATGGGAGGAACACATAGAACCACCTTTTGTAGGATAGGGCTATGGGAAGGGCCTGAAGGACATTTTCACCCCTGCCAGGGGCTGTGTCCTGCCTTGCCCTCCATGACTCAGTGTTTCTGGACTGCTTCCTATCTGCAGAGATCAGCAAATAAACTGCTCTACCTCCTCTTAGAGGTGCTCTCAAATCCTTTCTCTGTATAATTAGTTGATGACTTATATCCTCATTAAGAATTTACCAGTCAAAGTGGTAACCAATTAGGAAACCCATTAATTAGATCTTTCTCTGTGTTTCTGTCATGAGCGGTACTCGCTTGTTTACTTGAGGTGCCCTGGTACATCTGAAAACTGCTGGGAGGGTAAAATTCACAAGTACTCTGGCTGTGACATTGCATGTGTAAATCATACGTGAGTAGAAAAGTCCATCACACTCCTGTGGAAGGGAGATTGTGTCTTTCCAAGAGATAGTGCGTTAGATTCCTATAGCTGCTGTAACAAATGTCCACAAAGCTACTGTTTTTTTTTTTAATTTATTCCCCAGGTACAGGGCAACCTCAGACAAATCAGCTCATCTCTGGGGTTTCCTCTTCCTCCCATGCAGGGGTTTAGGAGGAGTCCTGACACCCCTGTAACCACCATACACAGTGGATCCACATGCTATCACACCTACTTTGTTTTTTTTTTTAATTTTTGATTTTTTTATTTATTTTTTTTATTTTTACAATTACAAAGATATACAATTAAAAAGTTCATATTTGGGTTTTGGTCATACAGTGTTCCAGCACCCATCCCGCCACCAGTGCCCATCTCCCACCACCAACGTCCCGGTTCCCTCCCCCTCCCCAGCCCTCCTCCATTACAGGTTCTTTATTTCTTTCCTTTCTCTCTCTTTCTCTTTTCCTTCCCCTCCAGACTATGGATTACAGAACATACATTAAAGGGTTGTCATGTGTATCTTTTTGCCTCTATTTAATGCTCAGTTCTAGGTTGGCATTAGTACCCTCGACAATTGTTAGCACACTGTTCCATTTTCTGTCTTACCTAGCCTCTGACTCCCACACGTTTGTGATAATTTCCACCTTTGACAAGACCTCCTGATATATGTTTCACTTGACCTTGGATATTGGTATCATAGTATGTACCTATATATTTATGTTATGCAGATAAATGCAGTCATTCTGTATCTGTCTCTCTCCTTCTGGCTAATTTCGCTCAACATAATCTTCTCCATGTCCATCCATTTGTAGGCAAATTTTATAACTTCATTTTTCCTAACAGCTGCATAGTATTCCATTGTGTAGATGTACCAAAGCTTTTTTATCCAGTCATCTATTTTCGGACACTCTGGTTGCTTCCAGATTCTGGCTATTGTGAATAATGCTGCTATGAACATAAAATAGGGATGGTGTTTCCGCTCGCGTATTTTTGGTTTCCCAGAGTAGATTCCCAGGAGTGGTATGGCTGGGTCAAATGGGAGTTCAATTTCTAGTCTTTGGAGGAATGTCCATATTGTTTTCCAGAAAGGCTGTACCAGCCGGCATTCCCACCAACAATGGATGAGTGTCCTCTTTTCCCCACATCCACGCCAGCACTTGTTGTTCTTGCTCTTTTGAATATGTGCCAGTCTCTGTGGTGTAAAGTGGTATCTCATTGTTGTTTTGATTTGCATCACTTATCTCTGATGATTAGTGATGATGAACTGTTTTAAGCTACTCTAGTAGCTTAAAACTCTGTTTTTATGTACTATCTACTATCTAGTTTTTATCTACTATACAGTGGTGTGTTTTGGGGAACACTGCACTGCTATTATTCCATCTCTCCAATTCTAATTAACCAAGGTATAGGAATCTCTAGCCCCCATCTGTCTTTGTGGTACCCTAGTAGGGAAAATACCTTCATCTGAATCTTTCTACCTTGTTTTCTCGTTAGTTCTTCAGTTTTTAAATTGCATTGAAATATATTTATATAAAATACTATTTCACGAAGCATCTGGGAGGGATGGCAGGTTCTAGCCCTGACCCACCACCCCAGCAGAGCCTCGGAAGAAGCCAGAGGAACTGCAACACCATGAGGGCTGCCATTTTCCACATCCGGACTCCCATCTCCTCAGAGCTCCACCCAGCAGAAGAGCTGATCACAGCCTGGCCCGCGTGGCTGCAAAGCGCCACACATTTCATCAATAATTGCTTGACTGTTGAGGTAACTACTAGAGTATCCCACCTGCATGGCAGAGCCTGGCAAGCTACCTGTGTTGTATTTGACATGCCAAATACCAGTAACAATTATAGACCTCATTCCCATGACCTGATGGAATAGTTTGAGGCTCTTTATGTTCCTGGAGTGGGATGATGCCTTTGGGCTATCTCGCATGTGACAGGGCATATTGATATGTTACTGGTGCCCGCTCGAGCAAATTGATGATATACGGGAAGACAGTGATACAGTGATCATGCTGAAAATAAGAAATCTGAAATCACTTTCATTGAGCTGAGATTGAAATAACTGTAGCGCATATCCCCCACCCCCTTTTAGAAGAAAATCCTTTTCTTCTCCCTTCCACCTTCTGATTTCAACCAACATTCTTTGTTTGCTCATTACTCCATTCTATGACTCTTTGATCACATAGTTTTCTCTTCTTTGTCTGAAATGTCTCTCTGCCACACTCTTGCAAGAAGATGTGTTGTTTAATTTAAGCACCACCCTAATAATCTGGGATAATATTCCCTTCCAAGATCCTTAATCAATCACATTTACCAAGTTTCCACATTGCAAAGTAATATTCACAGGTTTTACAGCGTAGGACCTGGAAAAAATTTAAGGGCCATAGTTCAACCCCCTACAGATGTACAAACTCGAATCACCCAAACTTTTGGGTAAGTGGTTGAAGTTTAGTGATTTAGAGAGAGATTATACAGGATTTTGTAACTGTGTCCAGTACGGTTATGTGAGTCTTAAAAGAGGAGAAGCTTTCCTGATTATGGTCAGAGATATGAGTACAGAAGTTACAGGAGAGATTTGAAGCATAGATAGAAACGATACACATTTGCTGACTTTGTGGATAAAAAAGATAGAGGATGGGTGGTGATGTAGTGAGGAAGACACAGGCCATCTCAAGTTGGAGGTGGGTTTAGTGTCCAGTCAGCAAGGAAAAGTGAACATTAGCTCCCCAACCACACAGAACTGAATCTGCTAATAATCTGAATTGACA
This sequence comes from Cryptotis parvus, assembly GCA_021461705.1. Classification (NCBI taxonomy): domain Eukaryota; kingdom Metazoa; phylum Chordata; class Mammalia; order Eulipotyphla; family Soricidae; genus Cryptotis; species Cryptotis parvus. The sequence continues at coordinate 41,868 of JAJIBD010000235.1, forward strand.
AGGAAAAAGATTCTACTCTAGCTTCTCGAGGAATGTGGCCCTGAAGGGACTTTGACTTTTGCTGTCAGAATTGAGACTTGTGTCACTCTTCTGATTTCCAGAGACTTAAGAAAATGTATTTATGTGCAGTGTGGTACTTTTTATAACAGCTCTATAATAGAATGCACTGGGGTGAATTTAATGAACACTGTGCAGTCCCTAAGCACCAGAAGCAGTGACCCTGCAAAATAGTCACTGAAACTTCTGTGTGAGGAAGGAAGGAAGGAAGGAAGGAAAGAAGGAAGGAAGGAAGGAAGGAAAGAAGGAAGGAAGGAAGGAAGGAAGGAACGAACGAACGAACGAACGAACGAGCGAACGTAGGGACAGAGGGAAAGAGGGAGGGAAGGAAGGAAGGAAGGAAGGAAGGAAGGAAGGAAGGAAGGAAGGAAGAAGGAAAGGAAGGAAGGAAGGAAGGAAGGAGGGACGTAGGGACAGAGGGAAGAGGGAGGGAAGGAAGGAAGGAAGGAGGGAAAGAGGAAGGAAGGAAGGAAGGAAGGAAGGAAGGAAGGAAGGAAGGAAGGAAAGGAGGGAGGGAAGAAAGGAAGGAAGGAAAGAGGGAAGGAAGGAAGGAAGGAAGGAAGGAAGGGAGGGAGGAAGGAAGGAAGGAAGGGAGGGAGGAAGGAAGGAAGGAAGGAAGGAAGGAGGAAGGAAGGAAAGAAGGAAGGAAGGAGGGAAAGAAAGACAGACAGAAGGAAGGAAAGATGGAAGGAAGGAAGGAAGGAAGGAGGAAGGAAGGAAAGGAAGGAAGGAGGGGAAAGAAAGACAGACAGAAGGAAGGAAAGATGGAAGGAAGGAAGGAAGGAAGAAAGGAAGGAAGGAAAGAAGGAGGAAGAAAGGAAAGAGGGAAGGAAGGAGGGAAGGAAAGACAGACAGAAGGAAGGAAAGATGGAAGGAAGGAAGGAAGGAAGAAAGGAAGGAAGGAAGGAAAGAGGGAGGGAAGGAAGGAAGGAAAGAGGGAGGAAGGAAGGAAGGAAGGAATGAAGGAAGGAAAGAGGGAAGGAAGAAAGGAAGGAAGGAAAGAGGGAAGGAAGAAAGGAAGGAAAAGAAGGAAGGAAAGAGGGAAGGAAGAAAGGAAGGAAGGAAAGAAGGAAGGAAAGAGGGAAGGAAGAAAGGAAGGAAGGAAAGGGAGGGAGGGAGGAAAGAAGGAGAGGAGGGAGGAAGGAAGGAAGGAAGGGAGGAAAGAGGGAAGGAAGGAAGGAAGGAAGGAAGGAAGGAAGAAGAAAAAGGAGGGGAGAGAAAGAACAGGGAGGGAAAGAGGAGGGAAGGGAAGGATAGGGAAGGGAAGGGAGAAAAGGCAAAGAAAGTGAAGGGGAAGCAGTTGGAGTTCCTCAATTATGGGAAGGTAGTGGGGGTTCCTCAGTTGCTTGGATTAGTAATATCCCTTGTCCCATGTACTATCTCCCCCAGAAAATCTCATTATGCCATTTTTGTAGTTCAAATTCCATTATTAACTTTTTTTAGTTTTAATAGCTTACCACCCTCATAAGGTTCAGATACCTTGCATACGACCAACTCTTAAAGCCTTAGCGGTGTTTTAAAGGATGAGTGTATCAAAAGTCCTTTGCATTCCCTCACTTAGGTCTCTCATCTTATGGCCCACTTCATTTATTACAACTTAAGCCCAGTTGTTTCCTTCATTTCTGTCCCCTCCAGAGACTCTTGTTCCATGAGGAGCGGGATTGTGTCTTCTTCACTCTGTGGTTCCTGGGGATGTGCTCAACAAATGGTAACTGGGTGCAAGATTTTGAAAGATTGGATTAGACATGAGATCAAAAGCTTATGACACATAATGGAAGGCAAAAGGAGCCTGGCATGAAGGGGCAACTGCTCCCAACTTCCCTCAGCTGCTTCCCGTTGCTTATCATCTGGAGCTGACTTCCGGAGGCTCTTGCTCCCACAGGTGCTAGTGCCACTTGTTAGAGATTAGGAATATCACCCCTGGTGCTGCAATTAAACTTTTCCGACCTCACAGTGGTATTAATTATAGTGGCAATTAAAAGTTCTGATTATTAGAAGTTCTTTCAAAAATTCAGTTCTCAGGGTCAGAGCAATAGTACAGCTGGGAAGGCATCTGCCTTGCACGCAGCTTGCCCAGGTTTGATCCTGGGCATCCCATATGGTCGCCTGAGCACCACCAGGAGTAATTCCTGAGTCAGGAGTAATCCCTTTAATATCACCGGGTGTGATCCCACACAAAAAATAAAATAACTTTTCATAATTATCCACCATATAAATCAAAATGATCTGGAATTTTGCAGGGTTGAGTCTCCCATGACAAGCTTGGGAGGCCTGAGGGGCTACTCCCAGAATTCACTGCTGCGGTGACCCTATGCTGTCTTATTGGTCATGAGTGTTCCTATGGGCTACCAGGCCCACTCTGTGGGGAAGTGCTTTCGGGAAATTGGTGCCAGGCATCAAAATCACAAACTGCAGAGACAGGGTATGCTCTAGCCCTTTGAATTATCTCCTGGCCCCTAGAACTGCTATTTTTTTAGATATTATATCTCTGTGAGACATACAGTCACAAAGATGTTCGTGATTGGGTTTCAGTTGTACAGTGTTCCAGCACCCATCCTTCTACCAGCGCACCTTTCCCAACACTAATGTCCCCAGATTCTCTCCGCCCCCCTAGCCTGCCCTCGATAGCAGGCACTTTTATCCTCTCGCTCTCCCTTCTTTTGCACATTGTGACTTGCAATGCATTCATTTAGGGGTTTCCATGGTTATTTTTTTTAGCCTGCGTTCAATGCTCAACTAGAACTGCTCTTTGAAAGATCGAGAAGTTGGAAAACCAAAGCAAAAGAGGAGTATCGTGTGGGTTGATTTTTTTTGTGTCCCCAAGGTTGACCTATTCTATACACCACACACACACACACACACACACACACACACACACACACACTGCTTTTTTCATAACAGCTGTATAAACATTTCTTCCAAAAAAATAATGAGAACAGGGTGTGGTGTGGGTGAGGGATCCCAAGCAAAGAAATCTGCTGTGTGGAGGATATTTCCAGAGTGCCAGCATCATCCATGCACCTGTTATTACAGGTGGGTACATCAGATTCCCCTGGCCATGTTAACACTTGCTTTAACAGCAAGGCAGGTGAAGGGAATTTCAAAAGTAGCAAAGCTTCCAGAGTAGAAAGGGGATTTGACCCAGGGAGCCCTCAGTTAAGCTTCCTAATGAGTGCCACCATGTGTAGTTGTATATTTCTTGTTTGATGATTTATGTAACATCTGTCTCCGCTACCAGCCTATAAGCTCCATCTGGAGCATTTGGATTTGCTTGTCATAACATGCCCAGCTCCTAGCACAGTGCTTTGCAGAGAACATGTGCTCAAAAATATTTCTCCTGTAATGAATATGTATGACCTCACTGAGTTGAGATCACCTGTACTAATAGGGTGAGTTAGATTTTTAAAAATGACTCTATGGCTTAGTCTGACATAAGCCTGTTAACTTTGAGAGTTTCTAGGAAGGTTCTTAGTCTTTCCCCCTCAAATTAAAAACAAAAATAATCTGTGTTCTTAGATGATTTCACTTTTCCTGCGAATGGGATCCACTATAGATTATTAACAACAGTTACAGTAGTAGCAGAAACTTTATTCTAATATTCTTTTTATGAGAAAGTGACAAAAACTAGACCAAAACAGCCTGGGTTATTTTTATTATTGCATCATATTCCCCTTTTGAAAAATTAAGTTTAGTAATAACAATCTGTGGGCCAGAGCAATAGTCCAATGGAGAGGGCATTTGCCTTACATGCGGCCAACCCAGGTTCGATCCCCAGCATCCCATATGGAACCCCAGCACCACCAGGAGTAATTCCTGAGTGTAGACCCAGGAGTAACCTGAGCATCACCAGGTGTGATCCCCAAGAA